>JBCJKH010057779.1:1958-13922 GCA_039877255.1 Loriculus beryllinus
AGGCCAGGTTGGATGAAGCCTTGGGTGGCATGGTTTAGTGTGAGGTGTCCCTGCCCATGGTAAGGGGGTTGTAAGTAGATGATCTTAAGGTCCTTTCCAACTCTAGCGATTCTATGATTCTATTCTATGATTCTATGAGAATAACCATGAAGGGGAGAACTTGCTCGCTCTTCTGACCTGAGTGCTCAGGTTCAGTTGAAAAGGAAGGTGATGGCAGCATAAGCAAGAAAATAAATAGCAAATCTCAGACAATTTGTTTACAATTACTGGGTAAAAAAGAGTGACATTGGACATGAAGCCAGAGCCATTATTTTGAAGCACAAGAAACTGGTGCTTTTCCAAAAATCAAACAAATAGGAAAAAGTACCAAGAGACATACTAACAACCAACTGGGAAGTCTTAACACTCTGTCAGTGATGCTTGCATTCTCATGCCACGTTTTACTTTCTTCCAAACAGAAAATTCATACAAAAGCACTTAGGAAAAAAGAAGCTCTGTCCTCATCAGGTACCTGCAGTACCTTACCCAGTCCCCCTGCCTCTGCTGTCATCAGTTTACTCACTACTCTAAAAGCTCACTTTATTCACTACTCTCAGCTCACTACTCTAAAAAAACCCAAACAATAACAATAAGACAACAGCAAAGCTGTTAGAATTAGTTTGTCTTCATGCCAGCCTACCCCAAAAATTATCAGCAACACCTAAAATGATGTTTAAAAGTTCCTTAGCTTTTATACATTTATGAGAGCAAATCATTTTGGAAAAATAAACAACTAAGCCCATGCCTTTTCTTGCTTTTGCACTTTGCCTTTTTTTCAAGTTCAAGGACAGTTATCAAACAAAAATTAAACATTTCACTTTGGGCCAGGGTTAGATGTGGAATGTTTCAGCTCACAGGAACTCTTTGCAAAAGGGCAAGAACAAGGCAAAAAAAGAACTTACAGAGAAGAAAGTAAGAAAGAAAGTGAGAAAGAGAGAGAGAGAAAGAAAAAGAGAGAGAATGAAAGAGAGAGAGAGGGAGAAAGGAAAAAGGACAAAGCCCAAACATATTTTGCAGTCTTAATCATAGCATTGTGATACTTGCTTACTTCTTAAAATAGAAAACCACTGTTTATATTGAATCATTGCTTCAAAATCGTATACTGGACATACTGGTACCCTACACATACAGAGAGTCTTACTGTTGTTACCACTTCCTCCCCGCTATTTGTTACATCCATTTATCATCTCCCTCTAAAATTAGACTGAAACCTCTTCAAGTCAGGATTGAGACCAGTAAAATGCCCAATCCTTTCTAAGGCATTTGAATGTTCTGCTAATGTAAACAGCGTAAGTTTACAGCTATGAAAAGTGACCAGAAGTGTCTGCATACATACAGATGCTTGTATGCATATGTGCATGGAAAAGTATCTGAAATATGAATACATGTTGCAATGATCTTTTACTGTCTCCTCCTATCCTCATGTTCTATAGCCTTAACCAAACCTGATGTCTGTTACACAGCTCTGCAAAATTTCACACTGCATACACTATGCCTTGGAAATCAAAGACATAAAACCCCTCATGTTTAACGAGATGAGAATGTAATCACAAACTGCATTTAACCAAAATTCACCTGGGTAGCAATGGAATAAAACAAAAAATTGAAGATTTGGCTTACTGCAAGTAGTTTGTAAAAGAAAACTCTAGACCCATGCTGTGCATTTTATAGTAGGTATCTATGCCCTCTTCTTGCACCAAAGAATTTTTAAGGGATTTTGAAGAAATAAAAGCAAGGAAAAATGGACACTATTTAGTAAAACACAGATCAAAATTCTCGAGTATTTTGGAGTCATCTCTTGATGCAATTTTATCCTTGAACATGTAGCAATAATATGTAAAGCCACTGGGGGGCACCAAGTCTCAGATTTTACAGACCTGGAAGGAGAGAAAGCAGAGCTATAACTGGTTTCACCTGTTTCACTCATAGAATCATTTAGGTTGGAAACTACTCTTAAGATTGTCAGCCTCAACCGTTAAGGTAACGCTGCCAAGCCCACCACTAAACCGTGACCCTGAGTGCCACATCTGTGTGTCTTTCAAATACTTCCAGGAATGCTGACTCCACCACTTCCCTGGGCAAACTTTGCTTAACACAACTACTGAAGGCCCTGCACATTTGACCCATCACCTGTTATCCTGAATTACTTTTACAAAGACTGTTGCAAGGAAAAAAAATAATTAAAACCAATAAGCATTGTTAAGCCTGGGAGCTCAGACTCTATAAGAGGGGCTCTGAAATGTCACACCTGCCATCACAAACCAACTCACATACCATTTCGAGCAAGACAATCTTTTTTTATCCTGTGAGTTCCCAAAGTGTAATCACAAGGACTTTGTTAGTGGCCTGAAAAGTCTTGGTATATAGGAACAGAATACCAGCCCTGCTTTTCACAGTGAAATTTAGCAGACTGAAGAAAAGAAGCCTGTATGGAATTTTTTGTGTATCACTATCTCAGGTAGATAATCATTGCTCTTCTGCAGTAAGAAGGGAAACAAGAAAGGGATCTAACTCATTTTGATGCGCAGATAGACTCCACAGCTAGTTAAAGTTTGGTTATTCAGGATTAAGGGAAGTGTCTTACATAATCACTAATAGGAGCAGTAAACTTGTGAGGCATTAAGGTATGGTCACTATTTAAAAAAAATCTGTGTATTGATATGTGTGAATATAACTATAACTACTTCTGCACTGAGGTGTATAAAATTAATTTTGATTTTTGGGCAAAGCCTTCAAGAGCTAAAATAGTTTTTGATTGAGCTTCCCTAAGTGTCAGAGTACAATGACTGTGCAAATAAGCATACCTGCCTAGCCTTGGTATTTTAATTCTTTTCCTCCTATAGATTTTAACCTCTGCCTGTTTTCGCTTGCATCCCACTACACTCTGAAGGAAAATGCTGTCAAAAGAGTCTTCTCAACAGCCACTTGGACTGTGCCAGTCCCCAGCTGAAACACTGCATTGCTGTTCTGCAATTTCTTGGTCTCTGCTGTTAATTTTTAATGGAATCCATTATCCTCAGCAAAGAAAGGACACAGTGAACTGATTTCTTCTGATCCTATGGAGGATTCATCTGAGCTGGAATATTCATGGGGATCACATACAAACTTCTAAATTTCTCAAATGATTTCTGAGCTCTTTGAGAAGACTTAAAGCAACAAAGGAATAATGACTGGTCAAGCAGTTTGCAAATGGGCCATTTGGTCTTCACATTTTTACTGACTCTGGGTGTTTGGAATTAGTCAAGAAGACTGTTATTGTTGTTGGGTTTGCCTTCTCTGTACATCTCTGACTTACCTACAAAATTTGTGGTTTTGTCTCCCCACATCCTTCGGAGATGACTGTCCTCTCCTTCACCACTGCTTTAAGACCTATACTTTGTAATAAGTTGTGTGGGAAAAGAGGGCATAACTGGAAGGCTTGGAAAATAAAAAAAGTAACTGTAACTAAATCCAAGTCACACATTCTCGTCTCCCAGGAGTATTTTAGTTCCCAGATGCCTTCCCCAGTACAAGCAAATGCCAGGTTGCAGTGGTTATCACATCATTTTGATGCAGACCTTAAGGCTGCAAACACAACAAACATTTTTTCTTAAAACATCCTAGTAAAAAATGAAATTTCAGAAAGGAGAGACAAATAGGGGGGTTGTGGCAGTTTACATCCAGAAAAAAAAGTTTGTGAAGAGACAGTTGCAGAGATCTTTGGTGCTCCATATAGAATCTTGTTAATCACACAGCAAATAGGATGGCTTCGTAAGGTTATGCAGTGTTTTTCCCCTCTATGTCATGTTAGAAGCTTATCACTATTGAAAATCTCAAATCACTTTGCAAGCAACACCCTGGCATCACAAAAGAAGCCTTACTCAAAGTCCATAAACACTGGCTAAATCTTCCTACAGTTTTCTAGGACTTAGGAACAGAAGTGTCTTTTTGGGGAATTTCATAAACTCAGAACAGAACTGAAACCCCAGGTCCCAGATCTCTCAATAAGGCCCAGGCCTGTATCTGAACACTCACGCCTTAGTTACTGTTGTATAGGGTGGACAGAAACAACATGTCTCACATAGTTGATGTATGAAACCTGCGTGGTGTATGGCTGCATGCTACATCCCAGACGTAGGCAGCCCCTTCCCCAGCCCAAGGAGCTGTTTCAAATCTCCACTGTTCTGACTGACTGTTGCCCTTTCCCTGGAGCAGCTCCTTAACAACACAACAGAGAGAGAGCAATTCTTCCCACTTCCCAGCTCCAGTCTCTCTGCCATCCTCCTGAAGGTTGCAGTACCTGCTTCCTCCAGTGTTCCTAGGTCTCTTATTCTACCTATGGCCACTCCATCACTCACTGTAAGAAAATACAACTTTAGAAATAATTCTGGCAACTACATGGGTTCCCTTAAAACACAGCTACACAAGTACACAAGATACAGTACCAGCTATTCTTTTCAGGGCTGCCTTTGCCCACAGTGGGAATATAAAAGCTGTTACTTGCAAGATGCTACAACATATTTAAAAGAAAGCAACTTTCCAAGGCCAAGCACTGGGATAAGCAATGATAAAGTTCAGTTAACAAGTGAAGTTAAATTCCAAATTACTTTTCATTTGGAAACTTGTCTATGGGTTTGAAAATATAAACCAGCATCAGGCTGGTTCACATATTTCATTACCACACTGCCAGAAGAAATGTCATCACAATATAAGTGGAACTCACAATAAGTCATGAGAAAAGAGGAAAATGTGCAAGATGTGAAACACATTTATTTATAATTGTTATTTTGCAGCTATGGATAGAACTTTACCAACATGTCTGTGAACTCTCAAGAGATCTTAAATTCTGCTACAGCAGGGAGCAAACAAACTGCAAGCATTTCTTGAAATTTAGCTTAAACAGAGAATTGCTAGAGATAGAAGTTACTTTGTTTAAGAAAAGAGAAAAAGCTGCTCTGAAACCCACCGAAATGAATGAATATTAATCTGGGGAGAGAGGGGGGTGGAGAGGAGAAACTAACTTAGTGGTTCCATTTTGACAGCTGTATACAGTGAGCCAAATTCTGCACTTAATTACCCCTCTTGCTCTTTCAAAGTTGCAAACGTAAGTTCATAACTTATTTTTCTCTGTATACCAGGGAACAATTTAGTCCTTAATGAAATATTAAGCATACGCACTTAATTCAACCAGCCCTTGGAAACCTTCCTGAGTTACTGTTACAAATAAAGGAACATATTAGGGGTTTACTTCAGAAAAAGATTGATTTGCTTCACCTTCCTGAACTGTGTTGTCACAGAACATACAAAAACCTGATCTTCAGCTATTGTTCTAAGAAAACTAGCACTGTTTGGCTGGACAGTCAGGGAAATGTCTGGGAGACGGGGAAAGAGGGAACTTACTGAATGTAAATACTGACCTGTGGAAACCAGCCTGATAAAAGGCCATGTAATTGATATGAGGGTTCCAACTCAGTGAGAGATTAAGTCCTACTTAAAGACTTGGCATCATGAAAAAATTGCAGTCTCCAGGAATCTAACCTGAGAGAGAATCCCACTAGAATCTGTAATGGTAGCCTAGTGAAGTGCTGACAAACTTTGCACCATTTTTTCATCAGAAGGGTATATATCAGATTGCCACAAGGATGATAGAATATCAAGATCACCACTGTTGTCAAAATTTATTTCTGAAAGCCTCATTAAGGATGAAAACCTAATTCTGATATATGTCGAGTCAGCTGAAAATTATAGTGTAGTAAGAATAAGAAGCGAATAGGTTCCTCTACTCTGAAACCTTTCCAAATTTAAGGAGACTTTCTCATGCGGTGATTTTACAATGGTGGAAAAAGCCTTTCTTAGGAATTAATCTGTTTAGTACCACAATAGAAAGGAATGTGTGTCTGCAGGAAGTTTTTTATGCTAGCCCAGACCCTTAGCTAATGGATATTTTTGTAAATATTTAGAGCCATGTCATGGATACCCCCTCACTAGAAGTTTCCCTAAACTTCATAAGGATGAAAGGTATGCCTGAATTTGACTTTACTGCTGCAGAGGAAATATATATGTAATTTAGACTGGCGCCAGATGTGGGGTTTAGTGATAAAAAAACCCCTCCTTTTTAAATCAAGAATAAACTTAGTACTTACAGCAAACTTAACAAACTGTAAATTGTACATGCTCTTTTTTCTTTTTTTTTTTTTTCTTTTTCCTAAAAAGACGTATTTTAAACAGGAAACAAAGAAGCAGCAGAGGTAGACATGCCAAATAAGTTACTGTATCCCTTAGTCATAATCTAAACATGCTATAAATGCATGGCATGCACATTAATAAAATAAAGACATAATGAATAAACATGGTTTTCCACAATAAAATTATGGTTGTGTTCTGGCTTAATTTGAGAAAGAACTATGGTCCCACATTACAGAAATTCCAAACTCCTAGACTTGTCTTCCCTATATTTTAATACAAAATGGATGAGTTTTGAGCCCGCCACCATATGAAATTGTGACACTACCATCGGGCAAGCACCCTGATAATCTGAGCTGGCTAAAAGCAGTTTCCTGTGCTTTCTGATGTGTCCATAAATCATGGAAATTAGGTAGGTAGCCTGCTCCTTTTGCCTTGCCATCCCACCACAGGTTACCAAAGAAAGCAAATTCCAGTCACCTTGCGGATGTGCTCCTGCAGTCCTCTGACCCCGTACATTCTCAGCACGAACCAGAGCTTCAGCGAACGGAACCTCCTGCCCAAGGGGATTTGCCAGTGCTGCAATCCAGGGAGAAGGGAAGGCACCCACATTACAAGTCACCACTGCAGCAATACTGCAGAAACTGTACATTCTACAACAACTTTGAAGCTTAATACTTGGCATATCTTAATTAAATTAAAATTGGAAAAGGAGGTTGGTGTCAGAACTGAAGGGTCAAAAGGCAAATCAAATTCCCTTTGTTCATCCTGAATTCTCCTCAAAAGCTTTAGAAAAATATGTGTCTTAGAAACTTGTTCACAGTTGTGGGGCTATCATCTACAATGACAGGCCCATCTTCCACTTCAAAGCAACTGTGTTTCTGTTGGGGAAAGATTGAAACACTTAATGATTTTTTTTTAAATGCATTATTCACAATTTTAAGCAAAAGCCACAGCCTTCTAGGACCTTTCTTTCTGCTGCCTAAACATTGAGATATTGTACATGCAAGGTGTTTTCTGCCTTCAAACAGATTTCAAAAATAAGGGTTATAGTTTTGGTCTGAGGAACATTAAAAGTTAGCAAACTGCATCCTTTCTGGAAACAAACATAAGGTTTTGATAGTGAATAGGGTTTATGATAGTAATGGAAAATAGAAGTTCTGAAAATAGCAGCATATAAAAGTAATAGTATTAGTTATTACATTGGTGCTGTACTTACCCGATAATCTGTTACAAGGCCTGGAAATTAAAGGAAAAATGTTCACATTGCTTCATCACAACACACAAAGCCAGCATTCATTCTAATGTTCTTGAAACAGCTGTATCTTAGCTGTCCTTTATGTTTACTACAAACTTCAGCATCATCAGGGTCAACAGGACCACACTATAATAGGGTACTTGGCTGCATGCTGAATGAAGGTGATTGTAATAAGCTTCATTCCTTAGCAGGTTAGAATATACTGTTAGAGACTTAACACAGTTTACGAGAAGAAACACAATTTTTCTTTCTTTTATACCACAGATACTGGGGAGAGATGGACTGTGTTTGTTTTCTTCTTATAAGGAAAAGAAGTACCAAAAGAACTGGCTATTACTGATTTTGTTTTAAACAGTTTGCAGAATCCCCAAACTCACTTCATCACTCATTTTCTGCTGTGAAATGTCACCGCTTTTACTTTAGTGAACTGTTAACACTATTTGAAATAATCCATTTCTAACTGCCTTTTTAACTCATTCTTACATTTGTTGCTAATGCTTCAGCATGTCTAACAAGTGACTGGAAAATTTGACTCAGAATTGATCTCATCCTGTTTGGAGAATAACAGTCTGCATTTCTTTTTTGGCTTCTCATTTGATGTAGCAACTGACCAAGCCACAAAGCAGCCCAGGGAGGCAAGTAGAGAGCATTATTAGTTATCTTTTATAGAAGCACACAGAGAGAAGTTGCATCTACCTTTTCTTTGAATAAGGTAATTAAACTGACTTCACAGTAAATTGCAACATAAAACTAAATTACTTGTAGTAAGACAATGACAGAAATTAAACTGACATAAAATTTAAAGCACTTCTTTAGGAAAATGTAGAAGCATCTGCTTAGCTTTCTTACTCTGCTTTATCATTCTTCAGTGGAGTATAAGCCTCATACGAAAGTATTTACCTAAATTCCGTAGGAAAGTGCTGTCAGAGTGCTTGAACCACAAGGTTTTATATAGAACTGTAGCTTCTAAATTTGTCCAGTCTATGTCATTTGCATAATTCTCAGCCTTTATATTTTCTAGGAGTTTAAAAAAAAGACTATTTCCTGTGTTACAAGCTCTCTTCTAAATGTTTTCTCATCTACATAGCCAAAACATACGGAAAACCAGGGTGTTACCACCCTGCAATGTAAAGACATTTGGTTCTTTAACCTGTTACTAGGTTATTTACCAGATAAAAAAAAAAACACACACACCAACCAATAATCATTAACCTATTCCTGGACTTCACAAAGTGAACATGGTTGTGTCAGCTTGGTATTGAGGTGATTTAATAACATTCTTCTGCATTGTAGCAGCCATTTTTGTTGGATAGCTGCAGACTGGGAGCAAAGAGAGTAAAGCAACTGGTGACAGATAAATAATCCTACGCTCCTGAAAGGGGCTATGTCTAATGATCCACAACAACGCCTTTCACAAGCTGTGAAGCAGAATGCAATCAATGATTAGTCCTTGATTACAAGCCTTGGTCTTACATCTGTATTTAACCAGGAGGAGTACCATTGTGGGAGCATACATGGCATTCACAATAGAGTGTAAAGCTGCATTCTTCCAACGCTGCCATTAGGATTTGACCTATATCCTGGGTTGCCAGGCAAGCTAGTACAATCTTCCTGGTGTGATGATGCAAATCACATAAAATTATAATTAATGACAAAATAAAGACTTTCCCCTTGGGGGCACACATAATTGCCATATGGTTATTAAGAGTAGTTGCTCACAGATAGAGATATTTTTCCGCTCATTTAAATTCTTGAGTGAGAGATGAGCAAATTCAAAAATGCTACTTCATTTGCCTTGTAAACCATTATATTCTCAGACCTGAGATGTACTCAAAAAAAACTAAGACCCTCCACTGGACAAGTCACATTTTCTTATGCTGATATGTCATAAATCCCATAGGAATCAATAGGGACTGTAACAGCCCAGCACCTTTGCAAATTTGACTAAGTTTATTGAAGGCATAGCTGTGGATTGGGTTTAACAGTTTAACTATGGGCATTTGCATTTGAAAAGTGTTGTCCAGGTCTTTGGAAATATCAAGTGGGAATAGAGCATAGAATGATTTAGTGTCACTAGACTGCTAGTAATCAGTTGATCTCTTTGAAATTGGTATGTCCAGATCACATTACATGCTATCACAGCTTCTGCAGGCAAGACAAAGGCTGAACAACTTTTTATCCAACTGAGCAGATAAAGTTTTCACATCAACTGAAAGGTGGCCTCACTGAAAGCACCTAGTTTTAAGAGAGGTTTGATTTCCTTCTAGCGTTTTTTAACATCTGGGAGACCCACGGTTCTTGTATCAGCACTGTCACTTGTCACAGGAGTATATTTTCAATTTAGTTAAGGTTGGATTTTTTCTCCTCAAGTGTTTTTCAGTATGTTAAGTAAAAGCTGGTGACTTCAGCGTATTTTCTGTAACTTGTATTTTTCATGTAAAAAAGAAAAAGAAAAATCTTTTCTTAACAATTCTAGCCTTTGGAGAGTGAAGCTCAGCTCCAGAGTTATTGCATTTTCCTGTTTATTGCACTGCTCTACATTTGCATTGCTTCCAAATGTGGAAAAGGAATAAAATGCAAAATTTCTGCCAGTTCAGGATTAAGGCACAGGAATCAATTTTTTTCTAGGGCTTTTTAATGCATGGTGGAATTCTGGATGGTTTTTATTTAAACGTCAGTACGTTCATAGACATAACAGAGAGAAGATAAAAGTGCTCAGGATAAGCTTCTGAACACAGATCAGCACCAGCAATTCCAGATTGAAAAATATCAGATAGAGTAAATGGTATGAACATCTGCATGTGATTTACCCTCTTGAGAAAGTTATGAGGGAACTTGCACCACATGTTGACATTGCGCTGTTGGACCTTCTTCACAATTAATCAATTAATAACCGAATGTGTAAAAATGGGCACCAGGATGGCAAATTCCAGCCTGCAGTTGCTACGTATATGCAAGGAGTAGCACTAATTTATTAGGAAGCTTTGTACAGGGCCTAAGATTTGTAAGTTCTTTGTAAGTGTTTTGTGACAAACTTTCATGAGCATTTTCTACAAGATAGGTAGCCTGCTTTTACTGCCTCCTCTACAGTCAAAGAACACAAGAGCGATAGGATAATATCACTCAAAACAGAGCACAGATATTAAACACATTTCATCCCTTCTCTGTGGTTTCAGGGAGTGTTTGCTCCTGACATGGGTTTTTGAAACCGAATCAGAGCTTGCACTCATAGCTTAGAAAAAAGCTTGTAGACTACAGAAACTTTAAAACCAAATCAGATCTTGCAACTGTTCTGAAGAAAGGTATGCTGGGGAAGGCATGTTAAGGGACTCAACACACAGCACGCAATATGTTTATCTGACTGTCAAAAGATCATTAATAAACTTATCAATGCTCCTACAAAGGCTCAATGGTGAGTCTGGAGCTGGAGAAACCCTAATACAAAACTATTAATATAATGCTTTATGAAATGGCTTTTCCTCAATTGCTTTTTATACTAAAATCTCACCAGACATGTGTTTGCACTTTAACAACCTTAACTCCCTAAGACATTCTGAAGATGGAAATAGGCTCCTAAAAAACACAGGTAGTCTTAAGAATTTCAGTTTTCACCTTGAGTCTTTCTTTCCACTAAATATCAATCTGCAAACAAAATAATAATAATCTCACTTAATTATAAAGTTACCAGACTCCTGATGGTGATGCTGCAGGTACAGAGGTTCTAATTTAAAGGCACCTGTTAAATCTGATCTTTTCTTCACCCTGTATAAAAAAAAAAAAAAAGAGACATCAAATTGAGAAATTTAAGAATTAAAATTGAAGGGATTAAATTTCCAGAAGAAGCGAAGGCAAACTGAATGTGTTTAAACTGGCGCATTTCCTGAGCACAGCCTGTGCCATTTTCAGTGCTTTTTCACAGCCATATCAGTACTGTACTTACAAGTAGTTAAGTGTAAGGCTCAGCAGGAACGGGCAGCATGACTGCACGATTGCATATTTAAAAACAGACAAGAAACAGACACAGAGGATCTTTTTATGGTGATAGACACTCACACCAGAATGTGAGACTAGCTGAAGCAATGCTAATGTTTGCAGTCAACAGAAGTTGCCTTGAAATTACTGCAGTACAAAGCTGTGTGCGAGGAGGTGTGGCTTTCTAGACACCTTGCACAGCCACGGTGAGGCTTTATGGGTGCTGGCCCTTGTCTCTCCATGCTGCAGTGGTAGAAACTGGAAGGGATGAGCCATCAGATCCCAACTCAGGCTTCCCTCTTGTACCACCCTGCCCTTAAGCTGCAGCCAATATACAGTAACTGACAAACATACTACAGCACAATGTAAAACTGAGAAGCATACCTTACGATTGCCAGCTAGTGCATGGTGTGACTATACTGAGGTTCAAAGGCCAATGTGTTCCTTTTAAAGAGAATCAGCTATGTTTTTCCAGGAGGTAGTAACTAACAAGATTTTCCTGGTTTATGCTTCACTGTATGTGTAAGACTGAC
>JBCJKH010057780.1:0-10254 GCA_039877255.1 Loriculus beryllinus
CGGTTCCATCCCTTCAAGGCCGGAGAGCCCCGTACCCGACTCCTTGGGGCAGCTCCCACCTCTGGTGTCCAGGCTGGCCGCCCGCTGCCGCTGGAACTGCCTCCGCTTGGGAGACCCTGGAGGAGAGAGCACAGGGCAGGGCTGGAGGGGGCCGGTTCCATCCCTTCAAGGCCGGAGAGCCCCGTACCCGACTCCTTGGGGCAGCTCCCACCTCTGGTGTCCAGGCTGGACGCCCGCTGGGTGCTCTCCAGCTTCCACTTCTTGATCTTGAAGTAGGGGCTGGCCCCGTCCAGGCTCGCGTGGCGGCGCAGGCGGGTGAAGAACTGCAGCACCGTGCCCTGTGCTGGGGCCAGGGGGGGCTCCCCGGGGCCGGCGCTGCCCATTCCAGCCGCCTTCCCGCTCCTGGGTGCTGCTGCCAACTGGGAGCAAGGGGGGGACCGTGAGGGCTTCATCCAGCTCAGTTGATGCACAAATGACCCCCGGGGAAGGGGATGGGGAGGGGGGGACAGAGCCGGTTTCTCCACGCATCCCCCCCTCAGGGCCCTGGCTCCAAGGAGCCCCAAGTGGGAATGGGGGGAGGGGGGGGGTCGGGGCAGGCTCTTCCCTTGCCCGGTCCCGGCACTCACAGAGGGGCCCTCCCCGGAGTCGGAGGAGGCGGCCGGGCTGGCCTGGGTGAAGCTGGTGTCCGCGCTGGAGTTGTAGGTGTCCCCAGGCAGAGCCGAGCTGGGGCACACGGCGTGGCTGGGGAGCACCGGCTGCGGCAGGGCCCCCCCGGGAGTCTGCGGGGCAGAGAACGCTCGGGAGGCTCCACACCAGAGCCAGCGGGGACCCCTGCACCCCAGAGCCTCCCATCCCTGCGCCCGGTGATGCCCCAAGGCCCCCCCATCCCGGTGCTCACCTGGAAGATGGCGAGGCCGGGCTTGGCGGGCGGCAGGCGCGGGGTCATGGCCAGGCTGTTCTCGCTGGACTCGCACTCGTGGATGGTGACGATCTTGAGGGCGGGCGGCGGGAGGTGCAGGTGGGTCAGGCGCGCGTTCTTCAGGTGGTGGAAGTCCCCCTCCGTCAGTGTGTACCTGCCGGGAGAGCAGCGTTAGGAGAAGCGGCCCCGGTGCCTCCCGTTCCCCACCCCGGGTCTCCCCCGGCCCGGCTCGGCCCAGAGCTTCACCTCCTCCCCTTCTCCTGGCTCTTCTTGCCCTGCTCGAAGAGCGCGGCCTCGTTGAAGGACACGCGGCGGGCGGTGGAGGAGCTGGAGGACAGGAACCGCTCGCCCTCCGCATCCCGGTAGCTGGAGGACGACAGGCAGTCGGGGTCCTCCACTTTGATGGTGATGTCTATGGGAAAGGGGGTGTCAGTAAGCAGGGACCCCCACCGTGGTGCACGCCAGCGTCGCCAGCTGAGGCCGGGCAAACTCACTGCACCCAAGGCCTCAATGCCAACCACCCAGTTGGGTGTCGGGCAGTGGGGGTGCGTGGGCCACCCCAGCACCCAGGAGAAGGGGGTCCCAGGAGCTGCTTCACCCCCACTGGGGAGCTGCTGGTGTTACTGGTGGCTGGGCAGGGGCAGGTCGCTGTGATGCTCACCCTGGGCCGGCTGCGAGTCCTCCAGGTAGGTGGTGTTGGTTTTCTCGGGGTCATCGCTGGCTCTGTTGGGGGATGCAGGGTCAGCAGTGCCCCATAGCAGCCCCCCCCGCCACCCCCGTACCCCACATCACAGCGGTGCCCACCTGGAGTGCCGGCGGTCGGCCTCGCAGCACCGGCGGCAGATGATCAGGATGCTGGAGAGCAGGACCAGGGTGCCGCCGATGAAGATGGAGAGCAAGGCAAGGAGCAGCACGTACCCATCCTGGGGGGACACCTCGCCGGGCACCGCCTGCGCCAGGCACAGGGGCTGAGCTTGGGGGGGAGTCCACAGCCCAGCCCCAGCCCCACGGGGATGTGGGGCTGGCACCGAGCGCTGCTCCCCAGAGATGCTCCTGCTCCCCCGCCACCCCCGGGCCTGCTGCCGGCTCTGGGGACCTGCCTTCACCAAGGCAACGGCAGCGGGGGGGCCCCACACCGAGCAGGGATGGGGACAGGGACGGGGACAGGACCCCAGCCCCAACGCAGGGGTCGATGCCTGCACCCCCCGTGTAGCCGCACTCAGATAATCTCAGGGGGATGCAGAGGGCACAGAGAGGGGTCACCCACCCCCAGGAGCGGGGGAGCAGGGGGGGATGATAGCGGGATGCAGACCCCAGCCCCACGGCGGCCATGCAGGGCCCGTGCCCCCCAGGACCCCCCCAAGCCGGGACCCCGAGGGGCAGCGCGGCCCTGCTCACCGTTGCGCTCTCGGTCGCGTTGTCCCACGGTGTCGGCTCATCGCTCATGGTCCGTCCCAGCCCGAGCGCGTCCTGGGGCGGGGGGAAACAGCGGGAGGTGGCGGGGCCGGGCCGACGGTGGGGGGGCTGAGGGTCCTGCCCGGCCCCGGGGCCCTACCCGGCACCGCGGTGCGGGAAGGACCGGGAGGAACCGGGAGGGAGGGACCGGGAGGGAGGGATGGAGGGAGGGACCGGGATGAAGGGATGGAGAGAGGGTGTGGTCAGGAGGAAGGATGGAGGCGCGGTGGGATGGAGGGCAGCAGGATGGAAGGATGGGGAGGAGGATGCAGCCCCCTCGCCCCCCATCGCTGTCACCCTGTGCCCAGCCCCGGCTTTCCGTGGGGCACGGACCCGCGTCCCCACCGGCAACCGGAGCTTCCCCCGTTGTGTCCAGGGGGGGGCCCGTGGGAGATTGGGGGGAGCAGCTCAGGGCACTGAAAGTGGGGGGGGGGGCGGGCAGGCGGGATCCCAGCGCCTCTTGGGGCTCTGAGTCAGCCCCGGGGGGGTCCGTGTTACCGGAGGGGGGGGGGAAGGAAGGGGGGGCGATGCCGGTGTCGGGGGTCGCGCCGTTGGAAGCCGCTCAAAATCAGGTCAGAGAAAGCCGTGAACGGAGCCTCGGCCCCGGGGGGAGCCGCTGCTCGGGGGGGGCCCGGCCGGCAGCGAGGGCCGGGGGTGGCCACCGGGGATCGGTGCGGACCCTTCGGAGGGATACGGGGGTGTTCTGGGGGAGAAACCCCCCGCCCTGCACCGGCCCTGGGCACCGCCGGGTGCTGCAGGTGATGTGGGGTGATGGGAGGCACCCCGAGACCCACGGGGAAGGAAAAGGGGGGGGGTCCCTCCTGTGCCCCCCCGCTCTGTGCCCGGGGCATGGGGGGAGCCAGGGCCTGGCGAGGGGCGGCCCCGGTGGGATGGGCACCCATGGATGGGATCCCTGCTGGCACCGAGGTGGGGGCTCGGGGGGGGGGAAGGAGGACGGAGGAAGGGTGCCCCCCCCCCCCGTTCCCCATCATGGAGGAATCCCGTTTCCATGGCGACCCAGCTGGAACAGCGCGGCCATTGTCTGAAGGGGCCCGTCCCCGCGGCCTCGGGGCGGCCCCGGGCCGGGACACGGACACGGACACGGGGGGAACCGGAGCTCCCGCATGGAGCGGAGGGGGAGGGCGAGGTCTGCGCCCCATAAGTGTGCACATCCCATGGGGCCGGGGAGGGAGCGGAAGGACCCGTTCTGCTGCCCCCCGGCTGCCCCGGCCCCGCCCGGGACATGGGATGAAGGCAGGGATGCGGGAGGTAGGCAAGGATGCTGGCAGGGATGTGGGGGCTGAGAAGGATGTGGGGCAGGGATGCGGGCAGGGATATGGGGAAGGGATGCTGGCAGGGATGTAGGGTAGGGATGCTGACAGGGATGTGGGGTAAGGATGCTGGCAGGGATGTGGGGTAGCGATGCTGGCAGGGATGTGGGGTAGCAGCAGATGGGAGCCCCACGGAGCTGAGAAGGGTGTGGGGCAGGGATGCTGGCAGGGATGTAGGGTAGGGATGCTGGCAGGGATGCAGGGCAGGGATGCGGGCAGGGATATGGGGAAGGGATGCTGGCAGGGATGTAGGGTAGGGATGCTGGCAGGGATGCAGGAACCCCCAGGACCTCCACGCGCGGTGGGATGCGATGGGGTGTCCCCGGCCGGGCCGGGTCCAGGTGTCGCGATAGGAGCTGTCGCGAGGCGGCGGGGCCAGGCACTCACCTACAGCCGGGACCGGGGCTCCATCGCCGCCGCTGCGCTCGGTGCGGGGCGGCCCCGGGATTTATGAATGAACCGGAGCCGCCCCCGCGCGGCGCGGGCGTCACGTGGGGACAGGGGCTGCCCCGAGCCCTGCCTGTACCCAGAACCCTGCCTGCCCCACAGCCAGCCCTGTCTGTGCCGGAGCACTGCCTGCATCAGCCCTGCCTGTACCCGAGCCCTGCCTGTACCCGAGCCCTGCCTGTACCCAGAGCCCTGCTTGTACCCGAGACCTGCCTGTACCTGAGACCTGCCTATACCCGAGACCTGCCTGTAACGAGCCCTACCTGTACCCAGAGCCCTGCCTGTACCGAGACCTGCCTGTACCCGAACCCTGCCTGTACCCAGAGCCCTGCCTGTACCCAAAGCCCTGCCTGTACCCGAGCCCTGCCTGTACCCAGAGCCCTGCCTGTACCCGAGCCCTGCCTGTACCCGAGCCCTGCCTGTACCGGAGCCCTGCCTGTACCCGAGCCCTGCCTGTACCCGAGCCCTGCCTGTACCCGAGCCCTACCAGTACCGGGTCTCGGGCACGGCCGGTTCCTTTCAGAGCCTCACCACCCCCCCCCCGGCCTCCAATAACGTGCCGTGGAACTACAAATCCCATGATGCTCCGCGGCCCGCCCCGCGCGGTCACTTCCTGTCGGTGCGCAGCGCCCCACGGCCGGTGTAGTCCGCGGCGCGGGGCACGCCGGGATCCGCTCTCTACGTCACTTGCCCCGCTCCCCGCCGCCCTCCCGTCCCCGCCGCCGCCGCCATGTTGTCCGCCCGCCTCCTCGCCCCGTTCCTCGCCGCCCGCCCGGTGCTGCCCCGAGCCCGCGGGTACGCGGAGGCCGCGGCCGGGCCCGCGCCCATGGCCTTCACCTTCGCTTCGCCCACACAGGTACCGCGAGCACCGGCACCGTCCTTGGCCATGACCTCGGCGGCACCCGGGGCCCGTTCCCGGGTGTGAGGCGGCGGGGGGGGGCGGGGGAACTGCGGGCCCCGGGCACGGTGCGGGGGGTGCGGAACCTCCGGCCGCGCTGCTCCCGGTTTCACGTCTCCGTTACCCCCCCCGTCCCCTTCCGGGAGGCTCCTTCCCCTCCCGGTCCCGGTGGTACCGGCCGGGGTTTGCCCCTCGCATCCCTCAGCACCCAGAGTGACCGGTGTCCTTCCCCCCCGTCCGTTCCCGGTTCCCACCGGCTGCGTTCTGCCGTGTTCAGGTGTTCTACAACGGAGCCAACGTGAAGCAGGTGGATGTGCCCACGCTGACCGGTTCCTTCGGCATCCTGGCCTCTCATGTGCCCACCCTGCAGGTCCTCAAGCCGGGGGTGGTGACCGTGCACGCTGAGGACGGCACAGCCACCAAGTACTTCGGTGAGTGAGAGGGGCTGGGGAGCCCTGCCTGGGTGCCAAGGGGTGCCCGGGTGCAATTCTGCTTTGCCAGGGTCAGGATCTGAGCTGGGAGGTGGGGGCTCAGTGTCAGGCCGTTGCCTGGGCTCAGGTGGGTTTGGTTCTAGTCACCCTCCTTGGGAGCAGCTTTCACTTCCAGTGGGAAAAGAATCCCAAGGGTTGGAAGGGACCTCAAAAGATCACCTGGTCCAATCCCCCTGCAAGAGCAGGGTAACCTGGAGTACAGCACACAGGAACTTGTCCAGGCGGGCTTTGAATATCTCCAACGTAGGAGACTCCACAACCCCCCTGGGCAGCCTGTTCCAGTGCTCTGTCACTCGCACAGTAAAGTTTTTCCTGATGTTCACATGGAACCTCCTATGCTCCAGTTTACACCCATTGCCCCTTGTCCTAGCACTGAAAAAAACCCAGCTCCATCATCCTGACACTCACCCTTTACATATTTGTAACCATTGAGGTCACCCCCCAGTCTCCAAGCTAAAGAGACCCAGCTCCCTCAGCCTCTCCTGACCGGAGTGAGGGTCCCTGAAATGACCCCCAGTGCCCACAGGAGGGGGACAGGAGCGTGACCCCCCTATCCTCAGCCCACAGCCCCGGCCCCTTACCCCCATTACCTTTCTTGATCTTCTGGATGGGAGCGATGGATCCGCCGTTGGTGGCAGAGGCCAACCCCAGCGCCGGCACCGGCAGCTTCGGGGAGGAGAGGAGCCCATGGGTGCCGCCGGGGGAGTAGGTGAAGAGGGAGCTGCCGAAGCCTTGCCGGCGGCCCTCCCGCCGGTTGCTGTCGATGGCCGCTTGCAGCTCGTTGGGGTTGCTCAGCCCTCGCTTCTCACATTCGTAGGGGTACAGGTACTTCATGTACCTGCCGGAGGAAAGGGATGCGGATGGTGATGGAGAGCGGTACCCATCCATCCCTGTCCCCCCATGCACGGCAGCGCCATCCCCACCGCAGGACCCTGCCCTCCCTGCCCGCCGCGCCGAGCCCCCGCCGCTCACTGGGTGCGCAGGGTGAAGGCAGCGCTGGTGATGGAGGTGGGCAGGTTCAGCCCCTTGGTGATCTCCCGCCACAGCTTCTTGTTGATCACCTCCACCAGGCCGCCCTTCTCCGTCACCAGCGTGTACAGCATGTACAGGTCCAGCACCTGCTTGGCCATGATGGGGATCCGGTTGACGGGGGTCCCTGGGGAGCGGGGAAGGGAGGAGAGAGCGGCTCTGGGTTCTGCTTTCTCACCCCAGGGGGAAGCCATCGAGACCCCCAGCGAGGCAGGGGGGGGTGCTGCTCATCCCCTCCCTCCCACCATCTCCTTCCCCCCTTGGACCCCCCCTCTGAGCATCAGCCTCATGAGCAAAGGAAACAGAAACTCGCGTCTGCAGCCGCAGCTGAGCGCGGTTTCTCAGGCTGAGCACCCGACAGCACGAGTTATTTATAACAGGGGTCCCACACGGGGCAGGGGGGGTAACCCCTTTAGCGATGGGGAAGGGGCTGCGGCGCATCCCCCTCTCTGCCAGCCCAGCTCCGGTGTGTGACTGCGGTGGGACGCTGCCAATGGCCCCCCCCATGCACACACACACATACACACACACACGCACCACACGTGCTTCCCCCAATGCCAGCCTCACAAAGGACTGGAGGCAGCGATGTGTCAGCACTTCCAGAGCTGTTTTCCATGCAGGAACCAGACCCTTAGCTTTGCTTCCAGCCCTTTCCATGCCCCCCCCCACCCCCCAGACACACCATCCCACACCCCAGCAGAGTGAAGAGGTAGCAAGGGGCTTCATCCTTAGTGACACTGGGGAGGGGGACACAGACCGAGGGCAACATGCCCAGGGTTGGCCAAGAGCAGGGCCAGGTGAGGGGGGCCTGGATCCAGCCCAGCAGGTTTGACCCCGTTGTGCAAAGAGGTTAAAAATTAACTACGGACCCAACCAGAGCTGGGAATGACCTCGGGATTGGGATGAGGGGCGAGGAAATGAGCCCCCAGCCCTGGGGAGGATGTGGGGGGGGAGCAGGGGAGCTTCCGAAGCAGAGGTCCCGGGGGGGCTCACCTCTCTCCTGCATGAAGCTGAAGAGGTCGTCCAGGAACTCCTTCCTCCTGGGGTCACCATCCAGCTCATACAGCTGCACAACGAGAGGAGAACAACGCTCAGAAACCCCTGTACCGATGCACCCCACTCCTGCACTGATGCTCCCCACTCCTGTACCGATGCTCCCCACCACCCCAGACCCCCCACCTCCCCAAAACAGCATCCCTGGGCTGTGATCCCAGAGCATCACAGGATGCTGAGTGCTCTGGGGGTCTGTGCGTGGGGCCACGGGGTCCCCATGGTCCCTGCAGCTGAGGCTGGACCTGGCACCACCATCCCCTGCCCCACTGAGAGCCGGTGCAGCTGCGAACACCGCGCTTGGCCCCTGCTCCTCTCGGGAATGTCAATCCCAGGTATTTTTAGCATCCTGCTCGGCACAGACTGGAGCAGCGCTTTGGCACGATCCCTCCTCCACACCTGCAGCGCCGGAGAGACCCAGTGCCAAGAGCTGGCATCGGGAACCGGCTTGTGTGCACCCATGTACCAGGAGTCCTGTGCTTGCAACAGTGGGCTCAAAACGGGTCCCCGGGGGTCCAACCCTGACAAATGAGGGGGGCAAATCTGCCCCATCAGGGCTGGCAGCACCTCCTCCTGCAAGAGCATCTCCCCGGGGCCACCGGAGTGAACCCGGCACTGCCGGAACGGGGCAAGGCCCCCGGCACCTCGACCACCCGGTTCTGTCGGGGCACCCCGCGCCCAGCACATTCCTGCCTGATTTATGGCTCGGCCATGGCTGCCGCAGCGCGGTGCGGTCCCTACCCGCAGGCGGTGGCCGGTGTCAGGGCAAGGGGATGCCCAGGCGCCACCGGGATGGACGGCGCGGCTCCCGCTTTCCTCAATGACAGCTTTGAACGACTGCCAGCGGCACGGGGCTATAAATACCACCCCGTAACCATGCGAGCGCGCACTGCGTTCACCGGGTCACCGGTACACCCGCTCGTCCCGCGGGCACACGGTGGCACCGGGACCCACCGGCGCTGCACTGCGAGCCCCCTCATCCCACTGCCCCCTGCCCCAGCATCCTTCCCCCGCCCCGAGGATCCGGACCCCGCGGGGCTGAACTCAGCTGCCGGCGCTGATCAAAGGGATCAATGGGGCCGCGATAAGAGGGGCTGGGAGTGCAGGAAAGCCATAAACCCCCAGTTCCCCTGGAAACCTCCTCCGGCCCCAGCGATCCCCCCGGGAAAGGGCCGGAACCACCGGCACCACCGGCCGAGAGCACTCAAAGCGCATCTCCCACCCCAGCAGCCCGGGATCCATGGGCAGGGGGAGCCTCGAGGGGTGCCGGCACCGGGGATGGAGTGAAACGGATCGAGCACTGCCACGGTGGTTCACCCCGACCGGCTGAGGGATGTGGGGCTGGAGCCAATCCAGCCTTTCCTCGAGCAGCTCCGAAAGCTGCTCAAGTTAAATCCAAACCTAGAGAAGGAGAAGGGTCCCGGATCATGGTGGGTCACGGCATCACCATGGAGCTGTCCTGACACAGTGCGGGGGGTCACGAGGAGCCTATTAACCTACAGAGGTCTAAAATGGATTGGTCGTTTATGAAAACACCGGATGGTTTCACCCTTAGCAAGGCAGCTCTTAGCTAAAGCTGCTACCAGGGGTGCGTGTGGAGAGTTATTGACTGCCAGGAACCGCTCCCGGCCGTGAGCCCCCCTCCTGGCATCGTCCTGAAGGGAACGTTTAAGAGGATGAAGGAAAATGAGCCATCAGCTGAGGAAAGCGTGCGCCGGTCAGGACATGGGGATTAGCGGCCGCCCTTTCACGTGCCCCCTACTACCCCCAGCATTGGTGGTCCCAATCCAAGCTCCACCGGCCACGATGATGAAACACTGGGGGGGTCACCAGGGGAGCCCCATTCCCAGTCGGTGCCCTTGAGGCCCTGCGGCACACCCAGCACCGAAGCCGGGCAAAGGACGTGTTGCAAGCTGCTGCTCGCGGTTACCGGTGAGATTGCGACAGCTCCGCCGCGCTCCAGAGCAGGGAGAGGGGCTCAGATGGGCCCCAAGACCCTGGTCCGGCTCTGCCAGGGACCTGGAGCAGAGGATGTGCCGTGACTGCGGCATCACCGTCCCCCCTTGCCACCAGGCACGGAATGGGGCAGGGGTGAGCGATTCCCAGCAGTCCCCCGCAGGGTTTTCCTTGCCTTGACTGCAGCCTGGCTTTGCCATCACTGGCAGCCGCACACCCCGGCACCACCGAAAGGCACCGCAGGGCAGCTTCGATACCGGGGCTCAAAATAAAGATTGAGGAACAGAAACGTGCTCTCGGTTCGGCAGTGTGTGAAACCGAGCGCGGCACGGAGCAGCTGCCGCTGGCACCACCACACCGAAATCAGCAGGTGCCGGGGCCGGTGCCCTTCCTGCCATAGCTCACATCCCCCTGCGTGGTGCAGAGCGCGGCTCGGTGCAAAGGTAGCGCCGGGCAGGGAGCCGGGAGAGGCCGCGTTGGCCGCTGCTGAGTCAAGAGATTCCCGTTTCGTAACCGGGGAGGCTGCAAGGGGGTGGAAACAGCTTAAACTGCAACACAAGATCCCCTCACCATGGCGAGGCCGCACTGCGGATGGGTCCCATGGTGCAGAGCGCGGCTCGGTGCAAAGGTAGCGCCGGGCAGGGAGCCGGGAGAGGCCGCGTTGGCCGCTGCTGAGTC
>JBCJKH010057782.1:10281-25894 GCA_039877255.1 Loriculus beryllinus
TTATCTAGTAGACTACTCTGTCCCTTGTCAACTTCGCTGCTTAGTTGCTTTTGGCATTTATGATATCTTTCCCAATTTTCTCACACTTCCGCTTGTCTTGGTGAGAGAGATAAAACACAAGAAATTCTTCCTTCTGGGGGTCATTTGTAACTTGTCCAGAAGGGGAATATTTAAGTGTCAGCATAATTTGAAGAAGAGTGAGGGGAAGGTACTTGAAATGAGAATACTGTGTCACTGGGCTTGCTGTCAGGATTGGTCCTTGAAGTGCTTGAAAAAGAGATTATACTTCTTTTGATTTAATCTCCTTTTCTGAAACTGAAAACTTGCTTTATCTCTCCAAACTACCCAGCTATTATTGTGAACACGATGAGCCAAACTGTGCATTGTTACACAGATGTAAATCTGATACGATCTCACTTGGTTGAATTAAATCAGTCCTAATTTAAATCACTATTGCTGAGAGCAGATGTTGGTCCAATATATGCATTGGAGAAGTGTAAGTTGTGTAAATTGAAATGTCTGAATAAATACTGTTCTGTGTTATTTACACCTCTGCCTGTCTCTTCTGTCTGCAATTCTTGATAGTGTTCTTTTGTAGTTTTGCTGGGAATAATAACATATCTCTTGATGCTGCATTCTGTCTCTGAATGTCTGATGTATTTCACACTGGAAATGAAATTTCAGCCTTACTCACACTTTCTCTTCCTAGATGAAGTCAGAGCAGATGAAAGATGTGTGACTCCTGTGTCAGTGTCCATTAACTGTCAGCTGAGGGGAGAAAGATGCACTCACGTGAAAGGTTACTTATGCCTCAGTAGCCTAATATTGATAAGGAGGGTGGTGAAACACTGACACAGATTGCTCAGAGAGGTGGTGGATGCCCCATCCCTGGAAACATTCAAGGCTAGGTTGGATGGGGTTCTGACCAACCTGATCTAGTTGAAGATGTCCCTGCCTATTGCAGGGGTGTTGGACTAGATAACCTAATGGTTCTTTCCAACCCAAAGTATTCTTTGATTCTGTAAATTTATGATCCCTCCATCCTCTACAAAAACAGCTCAAAGGCTGAAAGAAAGACCACTTAGGGAGGTGGTATATGTGGAAGACTGACTGAAAGCACTTGTTTTCTGTGCACTATCTGATGTCCAGACTTTTTTGACCTCCTTCTATCAGAGTCCTGAGGCTCCTCTATTTGGATTCCCAGTCTAGAAGATCTTAAGCTTTCCTTAGTGAAAAGCCAACTGCACTCCTTCTTCCTTGGATCCTCTGTCTCACTTCCTGGGTGTGGGCAGTTTGTCTCTCACTGAAATGGGACTATCCATCCATCCCACTTTCACTGTGCACACTAGAAGTGTTTGCCAGCAACATGGAATGTTAAGCATGCCTTCTAGCGTTCTGGGCTTGCAGCTGAGCTGTTTTGGGCACAGCTTGCATTTGAAGGCTTTCCTGCAGGTACGTGTTTTACAGAGGTTTTAAACACAAATGCTCTTTTCTTTTTCTTAGTACAGAAGACACACAGATTTCATGCCCAGTGTTCAATGCTACATGTGTTTGCTTTTGCAGATCATGCTCGGGCTTACATCAGCATCCTTGGGTTTTCCAGCATCTTTTTAGCTCTTGTTTTTTCATCTCTTTCTCACCTCAACCTTCCCATCAGCACTTCCACTCAGTGCATTTCTGCTTTTCTTTGGTTGGTCCTAATAGAAAGCATCAACTTATGCCTTTCTTTTTCTCCCTCCTTCCTCTGCATCTCTGCATCTAACCCCTCCTAACAAACACTTTGGTCATCTACTGGGGAAACCTGAAGTTGTTAAACTTGTTTCCCATTCCTCTTTTAAAAGCATCTTGTGATATTTCAGTTGAATGGGACCTTGTTGATTTTATTACTATCTGGTGTTGCTTGTTTTAGTGGCTGTCATGGTTTAAGCCCAGCTGGCAACCCAGAACCATGCAGCCCCTTGCTCACTACCCCCTTTCCTGCCCCTGCTCCTGGAGGGATGGGGAAGAGAATTAAAAGCATGAAACTCACACGGGTTGAAATAACAGCAGTCCAGTAACTAAGGTATAGCACAAACCACTGCTGCTGCCACCAGTAATCATAATGGTAAGGGAAATAACAAGGGAAGAGAATACAATCACTCAGCACTAGCTGACCAATACCCAGCCCGACCCGAGCAGTGATCCAGCCCTTCTGGGTAACTGCCCCCAGTTTATATAGTGGGCATGACGTGCTGTGGTATGGGATGCCTCTTTGGCTAGTTTGGGTCAGGTGTCCTGTCTCTGCTTCCTCCCGGCTTCCCTCCTCCCTGGCAGAGCATGTGAATCAGAAAATCTTTGGTCAGAGTAAATATCACTGAGCAGCAACTAAACCATCGGTGTTATCAGCGCTGTTCCCAGGCTGAAAGTCAAAAACACAGCACTGCACCAGCTACCAAGAAGGAGAAAAATGACTGCTACTGCTGAACCCAAGACAGTTACTCTTAGGCTACTACATTCATGTTGCACCAATTCCATAACATCAATAGGATTTGTGTAGATAGACAGCGTCATTTAACATGTATTGATTACTTATTCCCCGTGTGTTCCTGATCCGGCAAGATATCTAAGTATGTGCTTAATGTTAAGCACATCACTAGATCCACTGATTACTGCTAATTCAATCACGCATGTGCCTGAGGAACTTGTAAACATATGTCCAGATGCTCAATCTGCATCTGAACCCACAAATCTGAGATTGAGGCCCCTGTCCCATTACATTGCATGGGCCATCACCACTGGCTCGCAGGACCACTGGTACAAGGAGAAGACATCTCACCAAAATCCAGCACTGTCATTTTAGTATGTGAGGGATAAATACACACAAGCCCGGGGGTGCAGAAGATCCTTCCAGGCTCAGTGTATATCTTTACAAACTACAGCAATGAAACTTGAAGGCATAAATCACATGCATAGTCTTGCTTGAGAAATCATGCTATACTCAAAAGAGAGGCAGTGCTCAACCACCTGCAGTTGCTTTTCCAGGTGCTTCTCTTCCAAGGGCTGATACCAGCACAGGCTGCCCCAGCATCCTCTTAGCCTCCCCATCTTCACATCTCCAGGAACTGCTCGGGAGTTACTTTGGCATAAGGGAAGACATGTTAACAATGAGGAAACACAGCACCACTTTGGTGACAAAGGAGCACTGGGTTCTCTGAAGAGAAGAATTCACTTTGGCCCAATGTACTCTGAGGAAGGGCGATTTCAGCCCTTTTCAGCATATATTCAGGCTGAAGAAAACAAGTGCTGATGCTGCCAGAAAGAAATCAGGCAAACTATTGAAATAGTTTAACAATGATCATCTTGTTAATGGCTATGAGGATGTCAACACTAATCTGTATCAGAAACAGGGCTCTTCTGCTCTCCAAAGTCTGCCCATGGTCCAGATTAGGCATCTCTCTACCACCTCCTTTCCCAACAGCTCACATCCAGAGCACAGATCCCATTCCCTCCCTTATCTCTTTGTCTGATTTGCCTCTTTGTGTGGCCACACCAGACTGCACTCATGCAATGGGTTTGGGCTGAAAAGGGGAAAGAAAAGATAGGGGAGTGTTTTCATCTAGTGTGTGTACATGTGCATGAGGGGTTATTGATGTGCAGCTCAATCATTGCACAGACTTTTGAAGCCCTCACAAACACATTTACACAGCATAGGGGTAAATAAGCAGTGGGAAGAAGGGAGGGTTAAAATGCAGAGAGAAATGATATGGGGCTACAAGCAGAGACACCTCTAAAAGGTGCCTGGAGTGAACTGAGATGAATCAAGGCCAAATGATGGGTTGTGTAACTGCTTCACATTAAAATAGGTTACACTGCATATTAAGATTTCATTTATAAACTATTTATAAAGCAGTCATGAAAGTTAGATATAGTAAGCATGTTATGCACGTGAATACTTTGTGTTCCAACATTATTGATGGCTCTACATGCTGTAGCTGCAGGTATTATAGATGGTTAAGTCAAAGCTATAGAGACCAACAGTTCAATAGCAATATACAATAATTGATTCATCAATCACTTAAACATGTATTAAGCGTTTATGTGTTCTTTATAAATGGAACCTTAAATATGAGCCGTGTCCTTAAGAAGTGTGGAACAGGGAACTTTTCCCCTTTCATCTTCTCTTTTATTCCTAAAAAGAGAAGAATTAAAATACCTCTCTCAATACAGTTTGATAATGATTGTACTTTCCCTCACCACTGATTTGAGAGAGGCTACAGGCTCCTGAGAATTAAAAAAGTTTGGATGTGCTCCCCTCTGCCTGCAAATCTGTTTCATGTCTGTTGTGGATACGGGCTCCAGGGATGCAGAAGGATGTCACCCCAGGAGGATGTCACCTTGCCAGCCCAGCCGTCTCCAGATCCCTGGAGGAAGCACAAGAGCAAAGGTAACATGAGTATAAAGTGAATTAAGAGCAGAGCAGGAGAACCATGAAATGAACAGGATAATTTAACTCATTAACATAAACCCTACAACCAGCTGTGGGTATTTGCTTACATGGAAGAGAAGATGCCACTTCAGCACAAAGCAGACAAGGTAAGAGGTTTCCCCTTCCCTACCATGGCATCTGCAGTGTAAACAGAAACCTGGAAGAAGGTGTAAAGATGTAAAGCTCATCTCATCCCAGTTCCCACTCCCTTGGAGAGCTGAGCATCACATGATTTACTAGTGAAAGCGATACAAGATGCTCCTCTCTTTCCACACTTGGCTGACGTCCTGGCCAGGGCTATGTCTTTACAAGTCCCTTGAGGAGGGCATTGCAGGGATCTGGCCCAGGTCTGTAATATTTGCCTTGTATATTGAGATTAGCTACATCCATGTGGTGTCAGAACAAAGCCATTGGATAATATGGATTTAAATTTAACACAAAAATATAAGAAAGTATGTGCTAATGCTTTGGGATAATATTTTCAGTACAAATACTTGGTAAATCCACCTGATTGCCCTTTTGTATAGCTTTCCAAATGTTGCTGCTGTTGATTTCAATATAAAATCATGTCCTTCAAATCCTGTGGTCAGTCCATATTAGGATAACACAACTTCTGCAGGAGGGATCTGTGATGTTATTAACACAAGCATCTTTATTTAATACCACTACATATCATACAAGGGCCATATGATGTGATATACAGGGCAGCCATCTGTACTTCCTAATGAGAAAGGGGCTCTGTGGAGAATCATCCATCCCGCATCAGAAAAGTCATGTTTCCAACCTGAAATGCCTTTTTTTGTTGCCTATAAAGTGCATTTGGGTGAGACAAATCATAGTATCATAGAATCATAAAATTGCAGAATCGTTTGGGTTGGAAGGGACCTTAAGATCATCCAGTTCCAACCCCCCTGCCATAAGCAGGGACACCTCACACTAAACCATGTCATCCAAGGCTTCGTCCAACCTGGCCTTGAACACTGCCAGGAATGGAGCATTTACTACTTTTTTGGGCAACCTGTTCTAGTGCCTCACCATCCTCACAGTAAAGAATTCCTTCCTTATTTCCAACCCAGACTTCCCCTGTTCACTACCATCTTTCCTGCCTTTTGATATATTTGATATCATTCCCTTAGTTTATGGGCTATCCCTCTAAAATGTCCCTTGAACTCATTTGTTGATAAACACTCTGTAGAGGGGGTTTATATATAGCAAGTGGCATGACAACTTCTGCTCCTTCTGCCTGGGAGAAGATAACTGCTGGTTAGAGAGCCCAATTATAGCAAGTACAGTCTATGAATAAGCCTCTATTGTGCAAATTTGTTTTTCTGTGGAAAGGAAGATGATTTGTTTGGGTTTATCTCATCTGTTCATTTCACAGAGTTCTTATGAAATCTGCCAGGTCATCTACATCCTGGGAACAATGCCGTAATACCACTGACATGACTTTTTTCAAGGAGCAGCATAGATGTAGTACTCTTCTTTGAGGGATTAATCTTTTTGAAAGCTGTCAGGCTTTTCAGCACTGTGAAAGCCAGTGGTTTGGAGCTGTGTCATCTCCCTTCTTTTTCATCTTGGATTTAAGAGCAGCTTTCTCAACAAAGCAGGCCAGATCTTTTGCCTTTATTTTGCCGTGGCAGCTTGCAGGGCAGCACGCTGACATGAGCAATCTCATCTGTTTCAAAGACTTAGCAAAATCTCTACACAGCACTATTTTTTGTTGTTCCGTTCATTTGATAACCAAACAACAGCTGATTATGGAGAAGCAAACAAGATCCCTCTTATGAGCATTTTCTTGTTATAAACCAAAGATTTCACGACATGAAACCTTAAATCCCATCTTATATCAAGGGACTATCACATGGGCACTCTGCTCTCGCTTCTCCTTTCCCAGATCTCATTTCCTCCCCTGCACAATCACCAGAATGCCTCCCCTGTTCTCTGCTGTTGCTCAATACCCAGCAGCAAAAAGCAATAAGTAATTGCACTAAAAAAAAAAAAAACCCACCCAAAACAACCCTTCAAGCCAGTTTTGGGGTAGCTTTAAGCTGCCTTTCATGGAATAAGGGCTTTGGCCCTTTAATCACATGTTTAGCTTCGCTTTGAATTTCATTGCTAGTGTTCCATTACTTTCAACTGGAAAGGATGCAAGCCAGCAGGGCTCCAGAAAACACAAAAAACCCCAACAAAAAAACCCCAACAAAACCAAGCAAACCAAAACCAGTACAAAATGGTACACTTCAGGAAGTCTCCAGTAAGCCTGTCCTACGTGACTTACCTACCAACACACTCTCACAAATCTGGATCTGAACTCTTTTCAAAAACACATTCATGTGTCCACTAAACCTCCTTAGTTTATGCTTGCAAATGCTGTGATTCAAAAAAGTGATTTGGTCTATGGATAACAAATGGAAACAAAAGTAGTGAAGTCTTCTCTAGACCATAGCTGGGGCCTAGGTCAGAGTGCTATGAACAAAGCCTGCTGTACAGACAGCTCCACTTAATGGGAGTCAAGCAGCTGAACAAAGACTCAAATTTTGTGCTGTCTCAATTCAAGGATATAAAATGAGGAAATGTTATCAGCAAGAAGTTGGGGAAAGAACAAGGAAAACACTGTACAAGAGGAAACTACTGCAGCCTGGGAGCACGATTTCTGACCCTGATGCGCTTTCAAAACGCACAGCTCTGCAGTTCCAATAAGATTTTGTTTTGCCGTATGACCTGGAAAATGCCCAAACAATTTAGACCACAAACATCATAATGTAATTGCCCATTAGCCCCACGGGCCTGTGGACTGACTCCAGCACACACAACATTCCTAATCCAGCCTCCCTTTCCCTGGACAAGTGCTTTGGCAGCATATCTGCTCCCATTTCTGCCCCATGCAGCAGGAGGCTGCCTACACAGGACTCTCTGACTTCTCTCAGATGAGCTGGCAGGCTCATCCAGGATATGCTGGGCAGAGAGTATGGTGGAAGAAAGAGAGACAAAGTTCAGAGGCTTCAGAAAAGCTGGGAGAATTTGCAGAGGATTTGGATTTAGTCCCTGTGGCTGACCATATCGGACCACTCTCATAAGAGGCATAACCCTTGGTTAAATGAAACAGCAACAAAATTATTACGCAACCAATATACCAGGGTGACATTCCAAATTAGACACAAGCTGAGGGCACCAGCACTATATATTAAATAAGGCTCGCACAAATAAGACCGAAAAAGTAGTACCCAGATTTCAGAGCAGCCCCACAGCAAGGGAATAATGCTATTTCAAGTGTATCCACTGCCAGAGGCAGTCCAGTGAGATGGAGTGTAAGCCCCAGGCTAGCTCTGCCTGCAATAATCTGCAGGGTTGACTCTGTGACAGATTGAAATGCACTAACAGTGTTTATGCAACTAAATCTTGTTCTAATCTATTAGTTTATATAACCTTTGCTCATGGACATACTGACTCATAGGTCTCAGGAATCTAAAGAAAATCTTTTTTAACTCTCTCCCATCCTTAAACCCCTGGTTGCCAAATAAACAAATAGATTGTCAGAGGTCTCATTCATATTCTTTAAAGAAAAAATATGTTGGTAGGTGAAAAAAAAAGAAAAAAAGAAAGGTATCAACTAAAGCCCTAAAATCCAATTCTCCACACATACAACCAAAGTTATATGATAAAATAGCTAGTAGCAGGCAGGTGTCCTTCAGGTTAGCATTTCCAACCACAGAATGCATCATTTGAGCCCCAAGCTGGGAAAAGGACAGAAATTGTTTAGCTAGTTCCTAGGATAAAAACACTGCTTGCTAGCATTCAGATACTACCTTCCTGAGTAAAGCAAGGCAACAACATCTGAGGGAGTTACACTGATGTTTCTTAGGTCAAAATGTTTACTTTCATCTTTGTCACATTTCTTGCATTTCCTAGCGCATTCTCACACATGTTTTAAGTGAGGAGCTAGCAGGAATAGGGTGCAGCACTCATCCTGCAGCAGTCTTAGTTCTAGTGATTACTACATGCAGCATATCCACATCAACTTATTTTGGCCCTTCCTGGCTAGGCTTTAACCTAGATTTGTGAGAAGATTTGAATTAAGATGAACCTTTTGGGGGGTTTTGGGACTGTGGGGGTTTGTTTCATTTCTTTTCCTGCCAACTGAATAGTTCACATAGTCGTTGCCCATGTAACACTTGTTATCTACCCTATACCTGATTTAATTTCTAACCTTTGGTATTGAGGATTCATGCACAGGCCAAAGCTGATCAGTATCACTTGGAATTAATGTATTTGAAGCCAAATTCCATTGTATTATGTGTATTCAGGAAAGGTCATTATGCACTTCTGATGCACACTGTCACTGTCAGTACTAGATAGATATTCTGTAAATGGATCACATGTTCCTTATTAGTCATTTCAAAAGCAGCAGAAGAACAGGCATAGTGCCTGTTTCTGCTAAGTCCCTTTACATATTAGGATGATCTCCTAGTGGATTCTGTGATCATATTGAACAGTTTACTCCGGCAGAGCCAAAAGCTGGGCCTAGATAACACCAGTCACGTTTTAGCTTTGTCCTGTGTGGCAATTCACAAAGACCCCAGAGGGAGCCCAAGGATGGCACCTGCCCTGCCATCTCCTGGCTGCTTTGAAAAGAGAAAGGGATCTCTTAGGGAGATGAAATAGGACTTAATTATATGAAAAGTTTATTGGTTTTCCCTACACTCAGGATTCAAATTTCTTTTCTTACATCCTTGACCTCAAGATCTCACTACATTCTTGCCCAAAACCACTAAAACCTACAAAAATATATGGGATGGCATCTGTAAACCTGTTCTTGCTACAGATGGAGCAGTTTTAGGTGTATGTGCCTGCAGAAAGAGCCATAAGTTAAAGCAAACAGATCTTCAGCTTTTAGTATCTCATTCCAGTTGTATATGCTCTCAAAACCAAACAAAATTTTGCTCTCAAATAGAAGTTTGCATCCCTTATGGGCTACAGATTTAGGGCTATATTACATACAGGGCAATACATAAATTTTTATGCTTTCCTGCACTTCATTCAAATCTTCAGATGCATTTCTGTCTACAGACTCACGCCTGCTCAGCAATCCCTTCACATTTGCCTTATACTACTCCTACCTTACTTAACATTGTGTCTGGATTAAATCCATTATCTGTTTCAGAGAGAGGAAAAGTTAGGAAAAACTGCCTAAAATAAAAACTAGTCCTGCCTTAGAGCAACATTTGTTTTCCATGGCTACAGCTGTGCAAACAGCTCATTTTGCATGTGTACATAAGTAATCTTGCAAGGCCTTGGCAAACTAACAGAGTTTAGATTACTATTGCCAAGGCTAGCTGATGTGCAAAGCCAGAACAAAAAGTCAGATATTGCTCTTAAAACGCTTTAAAGCCATGAAGGCCAGAGCTTCACAAGTAATTTTCTCTGCAACAATCTCTACTGTCCTTATGCAAATCATTGTGAACACCGAGCTTATTAATAAAAGTCATTTGAGAGGAACATTTTGTGCTGTTTTTTCTTGAAGCAGCACCAGCTGCTAACATTCTTAATGCAATTTACATTAGCAAAAATACCCATGAGAACATCATCCTGTTAAAACAGACTTGGTATTTCTGAAATCCCTATTGTAAAGCACAGGGAGAAAAAGTCAACTGAAAGGAATAAAAGTTCACATCCTCTGCATTCTGTTTCATAAAGAAAAATAAAAAAGTCACTTTTAAGAGAACTCAGCTTACTCTGTCGATTCCCAACAAAGCCCAACTTTGGACAGGAGGTGGTGCTATAGCTCGCATCAATTTTATTATCTAGCAACACCAACAGTCACAGTGTACTAAAAGCAAAAGGAAAAAAAACAGAAACATTTTGAGCTCTGTAGAAATGCTGATATACAGACTACCTATGTATACTTTCACAGGAGTAGAGATACTATAACAGTGCTGAAAAGATTTGTAACAAGGCCCTAAAGAGAAAGCAAATGCACCATGTGTTCAAGTCTGCCAGGGCCTTCCAATATCCAGCAAAAGATGAGCACCAAAGCATGGAGGGGGGAATCCGTCTTACACAGCGTGCTCTGTGCAAGCTGTTGCAGTTTTCTGTGTGCTCAATGCTCTGTTCACCAGTTCTGTGTCAGAAGAAAACTGATGGGACAGACACCCACATGTTTTGCACAGGTCCAGAAAACATTTTGCCTATCTTTCCCTGAGGAGCACCAGAGACACTTGAAACAGTGTCAGGGGTTTTACTGGCCTAAAATGAAATACCAAAGCAGGAAACCAAACCCCTTAACTAGGTTAAAGTTATCTTCCCCTTCCCCCCTTTTCTTTTTTTTTTTTGCCTTCTTTCTCCCTAGACCCTTTGAAGAGGCACCAAACATGGCAGCTTTCGAAGGTTTTTTTCCTGTTGTCCACGTTGGCTCTGTCTCTATTCCATTTCATACCTGTAATTTTAGTAGGAGAATTGTTCTGGATTGTAGCCCTAGACACTCAAGAGTTAGAGTGGTTAAGGGCAACTATCATCAACATTAAAGCTGAGAGAAAACAGTTCTGGCAGACTCATTCCCTTCTGGATGCACTTACTCTCCCATTCCCATCTCTTTTTTTTGAAAGGAAACTAACAAACGACACCCAAAATGAATCCAAAGGATATTTTATGGCAGAGTAGATCTTTCTTTCACATTTTCTTTTCTAAAACAGTCAACAGTCATAACCTGCTCAAGCTAAGAACTGTATGTTAGTCCAAGGCCAACAGCAGATTGGGGGAGAAATTCTTATCTCAGTTACACAAGTGTGACTCTGGAGGAATTCCAGCTATTAAACAATCTATAAAATAAGGATAACAATATCTATTATTTCAAAAAGCTTTTGCAATGGTTAACTACCAGTAATTAATGCTGGTCCAGAAATCAGGAGCATGGAAATGAAAGGCTTTATAGAAATTCTAAGAGCTCATTATTTCTGCCATTCACAATCAATACTTCTTAATGTAATCATATTTGTTGTAGTTAGGGTGCTCCCTGCAAACCCTCATCTCTTATGTCCCTGACAGATTCACCAGCCTCAGTAAAACTGGCCATGTTTTAATTGGGGAAAAAAAGAATCTACCTCTTTTTAAACACCATTCTAGCTGAAGGTACGAAGGCAGAAGAACTTTAATACATTTCACTTACAATACCTGAACTTAAAGATCATTCTAGGGCTGCTTAAAACAAAATAATTACAAAACCCTTTTATCAAAGGAGATCCATTGTATCTTCAAGATTATTAATAAATTACAGTAAGAATTAGTCTTTAGAGGGAAACTCGACTGAATAATACTAAGATTACTTAAGGATCTACTGATGCTTATAATTCTACAGCTGTATCTTAAGTATTTCTCTATCCTCTGTCATGGGGTGCTCCTAAAAAGCATTACTAACTTACTGATTACTAAACAACATTAAGTAATTACATGCTTTCAACTTGATCGTGAAATGTTTGCTTGGCACCACTTATTCTGTTTACAAAGTTATCCAATTTAAAAAATACATACATTAAATTTCACCCATGCTAGTGGAAATTATGAGAATATCATATGATAAATGATGAAACATGTTACTTAACGTGGTGTCTCACAAGCAATGTGACAGCACTGTTTTTACATTAACTGCTTTGTGACAGAATATTCTTTATCTTGAGTGTTCTGAGTTTTAAATAAATTCATTAAGAGACTATAATCCATTTCAAACTGTTTCTGTTTTTCAGAGATTTTAAAAGCAACATTACAGTATATTTTCAGGCTTACCTTTTCTATACATCTCTTCCAGAGACCACATCTGCCTTTTCAGTTTCAGCTTTGCCAAAGCAAGAAGAAAGCCTCCCACCTGAGCAGCCAAAACCATGGTATCAACATCTCAGCGTTCAAAATGAGATAACTACCACAAAAGCAAGGAAATGGCCTATAAGCAGAGAGGTGTCAGACATATACAGTAAAAACTATACTATTCTGTATCCCCCTGGAAGATCAGCTATGCAATTTCATGAGAATGTATGTTTTCAGAAACATGATAGGAATGTGCCACCAGAATTAGAAAAACAGAACACTGAGAAAAACATAATTAAGAAATATGCATTACTGTTCAGGGCTCGACTCTTTGCTTTCATACTACAAAAATCATTGTGGTGAGAATCACAATGGTGAATCAAAGTGGTGAGAATGCAGCATCCTTTAGCTTGTATTCTAAACTATCTTTGCAATTATCTTGAAGTATAGTAAATATAATTTTGTAATTACAAGGGAATTTTTATGTGGTCTTTTAAAGGCCAAGGTTTTACTGTAAGAAGAAAGACCTGGATCTGCACACTAAAAAATGTACATGTTAATGTTACCAAAAAAATTAACCAGAAACTTGAAGTGCTTATAGTACAGTATCTAGGTCCACAAAACATTAAACTCTCAGCTTGCTCTCAGCTGAGAATTTACTAAATCCAGAGATTTAAGATAGAAAGGAGGTTAATAATCAGAAATAAAGGAGGGTAAAATTGAGTTCTTCAACATCCTGCATTTTGATCTCCAACTGGTGCAAGAACTCAGCACAGAAAGACTATAGAGAGCAGAAAGTTTGTGGATGCAGCACAGAATCAAAATTAAAGCTCTCTGCTTAGCAGCTTTGTGATTAATTCCTCTCATCCTTGGAGAGGATGAAATCTGCTCCTCCAAGCTCAGCCCATCTCATCTACCCACACACTGAAACAAGAGCTGAATCAGCAGATGGTTAGTGCTTCCCAGAGGTAAGTGCTTCACACCTCTCTACACAAACAGCACAGTTTGTATGGGAGGGGGTGCATCTGACTAGGATCATTTTAACTGTTCAGCAGCACTCTATAAATCGAGCAGATACTTAAGGCAACGTTATCACGCCTCACACAGCCATAAAAATGTGCTCAAGTGAAAACACTGTAATAGAAAGCAGACAGTTGTTGGTCCTGCCACACAACTCAAAACTTCCAGTTGTCTCAAACAGACATTATCCTTGCAAGTGCAAAACTACTGAGCAAAAAATCTATATTGCAATACTGATACTAATTCAATGTAGAAATAAGAATAACAAAAGCACTGAGTATTTAATACTTATTTAATAGGTGCCTATGTTAAAGTGCAAAACTGAAATATATATAGCTTTTTTAGAGTAAAAATCAGCTCAATACTTTCTTACTTATGAAGAACTCAAAAATAAATAGAAAAATAATAGAAAAAGCTAAACCATACCACATCAACATTTTAAATTAAATTAAAAGAATTCAAAGATTCCACGGAATTGGAGGATATGCCATTAGACTCCTATTAGTTTAATTCCTATGCATTTCTTTGGCTTTTAGATTAAATCACACCATGTAAATGCATGCAACAGCTGTGAACAGAACAAGCATGTATAATACAAACAATTACTAAGTGTAAGGTGTATATTCTTGTCATACTGGCTGAGAAAGAAGCAACCAAGCATTAGCAGACAAGAAGTGAGGATGAATAATTTTGTTTCTGAACTATATGTGAATAATTTTGTCAGTTAAGATCTGTTTGGTTATATTTAGTACACACACACGAGATTGAAAACCACTACATCAACACACACAAATAGGAAAAGCTGTAGTTGCAGTTGTCCAAGTAAACTTTCTGCGTTCCTTTGTGCTTATGCATTTTGGTTTGAACCGAGCACATGCTCATTTCTTGCTCACCTGAATGTCAAGAATTAAGCTCCAACTATCAAAGTCACTTTCTGAGCACAATCATCGTTTAAAACAGTATCTCGATAGCTGGTTAGAGCTGGAAGGGACCTAAAAGCTCATTCAGTTCCAACTCTCAGCCATGGGCAGGGACACTTACTATACCAGGTTGTTCAAAGCCCTTAAACACTGCCTGGATGGGGCATCCAAAGCTTCTCTCAGCAACCTGTTCCAGTGCCTCACCACCCTCATAACAAAGCACTCCTTTCTAACGCCTAATATGAATCTACCCTCTGTCAGTTTAAAGCCATTCGCCCTTGTCCTATACTTTGCATAGGGCTTTTTAGGCCAGAGAGAAGATTTACTCGGCACAGCGCTTACTCCTCTCCCTATTTGCACACCTCGCTCCCCGGCAGGCCGGGCTGACGAGCTGTCCGAAGGCCGGAGCGCCTGTCCCCGACCCCCAGCGCGGCTGGCCGTGCACAAAGAGCCCAGGTAAGGCTGGAGCTCCTTCCGAACGTGCCTCTCGCCCTTTCTTCTGGCCGGAACCAGGGACGCCTCTACTCTTAACTCGTGCTTCCCCACACCCGCGGCGCTGCCGAAGCCCCAGACCGGCCCGGAGAGCGGGCAGACGCCGCCGGACCCCGAGCCCGCCACAGCAGGGGCCCGAGCACCCGCGCCCGGTGAATGCCCCTGGGGCCGCGGCCGCAGGGAGGGGAGCGGGGCCCTCGCCCTCCCTCAGGCAACAGCGTCCCCGGTGCCATACCCGGCGCTCGCCCCGCCAGCGCTTCGGCCGAGTCAGGGTAAGGAAAGGACTCGAACCTGTCCTGTAGCGCCGCTCGACCTTCTGAGGGAGCCGGAGGAGCACAGGCAGCCTGCAACCCGCGGCTCGGGTACGCACCGCCGACCTGCGCTCCGTGCCCGCAGCACTGCGCTGTCGGAGGACGAGCCGGCTCTGAGAGACGGACACAGAAGTGCCAAGAGCTTAACCCCACCCCTGGTAATTTGGGTTTTACTGTACATACACGGTAACTGCTAGTAAATACGAGGGCATGTGGATTAAAGCTTGTGATGGGGAAGTGGTTGGTCACGACTCCCAAAGGCATGTGGCGAAGTTTATGAAAAGCTTATTAAAAGAGTATCATTGGACGTTAAGCAAAGTGGGACCCAACACCAAAGAATGACCGTCACTATTTCTCTGTGCTAGGATAAACATGGTACCTATTAACAGAGGACACCTGGAGATCAAGTGATCCAACACGTCTCATCCATCTCCAGCTGCCATGATCCTGGATCACAGGACAATACGATACATCAATTCCTCACAATGACAGGTACTTATTTAAAAAGATACATATTTTCTTCCTGCAGACTCAACTTATTTCAGTGGTTGGTTTTGTGACTAGTACTACATCATGCCCTAAGCTCCTGGGTCTGCTGCTTATCTAATCAG
>JBCJKH010057783.1:0-68081 GCA_039877255.1 Loriculus beryllinus
GACACAGGGGCTTGGAGCAAGCTGCTCCAGTGGAAGGGGTCCCTGCCCGTGGCAAGGGTTGGAGCTGGAGGAGCTTTAAGGCCCCATCCAACACAAACCAGGCTGGGATTCTGTTGATGTTTAACTTTAAGGGGGGTTAGATTGATCCTTGCATCACAGAACCACAGAAGACAGCGCTGCAGGAGACCTCAAGGGGTCACCTAAGTCCAACCTCTTACCCAAAACCAGAATTAACTGTATTAAGATGCTGAACTCCGGCTTCAAAATATCTTAAGTCATAGCCTGGTAAAATGTTACAACACAGATAACTTCTAACATATGTGTTGCCTCAGCATGGGGCTATGCACATGGCTAAAATTAAGCACAAGTACCTCCTCTGACCCATGCTATAATAACAGTGGGGATTTGGGCTCATTTGCTTATTTAATTAAGCACCTTGTTTTTAAAGTTCCTCCATCAAACACCAGGATATACACAGAAAACTCAATTCTCCTTGCAATTTAGTATAGGTCACTGAGTTATCCCTTGCTAATTTGCACTACATTTCTGCACATTTTCAATTGCAACATGGTTATCAGACTTCACTTACTTTATCAAGCCATCTTCCATGTAAATGTCTGCATAAAAAGACTGGTCGTCATTCACTATTTTACCACCTTTGATCAAAAGACGATCACTCTGCAATAAAGAAGCATACAACAAGCCATGGTTATGCTGTGAGAAAGCTGACAGTCTGCAGTGTCACCTCAGAGATAAAAGAGATGGAAGCATCCTCTGCATTATTCAGAAGCACATGTCAAAACACAAGTCAACTGCTGCACTTTCAACTGGGAAGATAAAATACCTTATTTCATCTGCAAGCCCTTTCATCACACTAATGATCCAAAAAAAAATGAGAATAGAAAGGGAGTTGGATTCCAGAAGGCAGCTTCAGCCATACCTGCAGCTTGCAACCATCACCTACAGCACAGGCATTAAATAATACTGTGATGGATGTGTAACAGCCACATCTCTTATTTTTGACCCTGCCTTGGTCATATGCACACTTTCCTATACGCACCCACACACTGGAGTCAGGACTTGGCTCACTGCGAGTCAACTGCTGTCAGGGAGATGGACCAAAAGTCTGTTGCTATGAGTTACACAACACAAACAAACTCGTTTTGGCCAACTGAGTGATGTTTCGATGCCGTGGATCCTCTTGCTGCCTTTCCAGAGCACCACTGCATCATAGGATGGAAATAAGCTCAGATGAAGTTGAAGAGAAGGATTCAACAAAATGGTTATTAAAATGTCCTCAAATGAGAAGGCAGTTTGACAGGAACAGAAAGGTTAACTGCAACCAGCAGATGGGCCTGTACCTCAGCCCAAGCCACACCTCATTTTTGCAAGGTTTCAGGACAAAACCAAACTTATCCTTTTATGCAACAGTCATAAACCAGGGTTAAAAACACTGCAGAGCGATTGCTGTGATCCTCTGGTTCCATCCTTCCCTATATTAGGGACATACACACATCATGCAGTGTTCCGTTTAAACTGCACCACGGCCCTTGAAATCTGCACTCGGACTTAGTCTCAATCTCTTCCCTCCTCCTGAAAACATCTTGGTAAGAGAACAAAGAAGCTGAACAGCACTGCCAAAGACTGGTGAAACCAAAACCTGACTTCAGGGAGGGGTGGAAAGCAGGACTTTGACTTGGTGATGCCCATTTACTTCAAGTACACGTAAGAGTGACAGTGGTGCTCAGGGCCCTTATTTCAAGCTGGGGCTCTACTGGTTCAAACAGAAGAAAAGAATCAGGCGTTTTGCTAAAGAGCTTATAATAAAACTGAACAGTTGGAGCACCTGGTTCTCAACTGACACAAGCTGACATGGCTTTTCAATGACAAAAGGGCAACATGAGTGCATCAGCTACTGATTTATATCATTATATCCACCGTTTATGTAACTGCTAAACATCTACGAGATGTTAAGGGTCTCTTCCTCCTCCTTTTCTCCTTCTCCTCCCTCTTACTGCTGCAATGGAGAGTTTCCCTGCGTAACGCCACCCATTTAGAAAAAAGAACAAAGAACGAAAACCCCAAGATTTAAATATAGAATCTGCTGTGAATGCCAATAAGCCTGAATGAATTCACTTGGGGAGTGAAAAACCCGCTTGTTTTTCAATGGCAGCCTTTACAGCAAACTGTCCTACATGTTTACCATCTCCAGAAACACTGCAGTATTGATGCCCACCTCTAGTGCAGGCACCTTGTGCTACCGGAACAGCCAGCTACTACTGGAATGGGGTTGTCTGGCCACAGATGCCACTGACAGCCCGCAACCTAATCCAGTGGGCAGCAATTAGGAAAGGAGGGAAAAATAAATATATGTAATAAGCAACATAACTGCAGCATGAAGCGTTGTAATGATGCTGAAAATGCTTCTGCTGTCTCCTGCTGCAGCTGCGTGGTGGGCTCTGAAACCAGTGTGAACCCCTCTGCTCATTTCAACCACCTCGGAGACAAAAGCGCTCACAGCTTGCACCCATGCAAGGGCCTGCTACTGAATCTGTGCGTATTTACCGTGCTGGTGCAGTAAGAATAGAATAGCCAGGCATGGATTAGCCTTCTTCAAGCATCTGTCTCAGAGGATGAATTCCAGCTTTATACAACAGCAAATTGGACCAGAATGTGATGGGTTTTTTCTATCCCTTATCTTTGCAGAATCGCATCGGGTGCACGCAGCATCAATCAGAGCACTCAGTCGTAAGGAAAATGCGTCACGCTACTTTTGGCTCATGACAGTGATTCAGCTGTAACCTCCATCGCTTCAACAGAGGCATCTTTTTAAACTCTTCCATAGGGCTAGAGGAGGAAAGCTACCCCCCCCCCCCATACAAAAAGGCAGGATGCTCCATTTTTCACACAGCGATTTTGTGCATCCCCTGCACCTCCTACACAATCATTTAAAATGCAACTGTGCAGCCCAGCGGTTCCTGCACCAATGTCACACATCAAAGCTCCATTTCTGAGCTCACTTTCCTGCCTCCGAGGCTGGGGAAAAAGGAGGATGAGGATGGGTGTGTCCATGGGGCTGGGAGAAGGAACCGCTGCCAATAATGAAAAACTCTTGTGTCAAAAACATAAACGGGCTCTTGCAGCCCGTTAGATGCAAAGATCTTCCCTTACGTAAGAAGTCAGCATCGCTGGAAGCGCACTACCTGCCCTAAATCAGCTCCCACCATGAAGGAACCAAGGGAGAGGTTTATATAACGGTTCCTTCCCTTCTCCCGCAGGATCGCACCGGGAAATGGGCGCGTTGCGAGAAGCTTCTCGGGGAAGGAAAACCAACCCCGCTCCATCCCCAGCGCCAGCCGCGGGGCTCGGAGCCGCCTCCTCCGTGCGCTGGGGGCAGAAGGAACGGCGGGGACTCCATCCCCGCGGCGAGGCTCCGCTGTCCCCGGTGACACCGGTGCTGCCGACGGCCTCGCCCCGCTTCGCGCTCCCCCCTCCTCGCTGCTGCAGCCTGATCCCATTATCCCGCCGGGAACCCGCCACCGCTCCCCGCGCACACAAAGGGCTTAATCCCCGCACACCCCTCCCCCGCTCCCATCCCCGTGCGCTCCACTCACCGTGATCCGTGGGATATTTTTCTTCCCCTGATAAGACATCTTGGGAATACGCTCCCCGATTTAGCTATTCAGTAATACCTCTCTTATTTCTGACGGGGAAGCGGGGCCGCTGCTGTAGCGCTATTGTCTCCCGTGAAGCAGCTGCTCCCCGACCTCCCCTCCAGCAGGGAAATTAAAAAAACAGAATAAACCCAAAACCCAATCCCCCGATCCCGAACGGACGCAATCCCAAGGAAAGGAAGCGGGGGAAGGGAGGGGGGGCTCCTCCGGGTAGGGCGCGGCACGGCGGGGAGGCGAGCCCTGCTCTCCGCAATGGCAGAAGGGTAGAGGCAGCCAGCCCTGCGCGTCTCCCTTTCTTCCCTCTGCCCGGAGCCCAGCCCAGCCCCAGCCCAGCCCCGCCGAGCCCAGCCCAGGGAGGGGGCAGCGCCGACACCGCCGGCAGCGCGGGTTCAGATCACAGCGCATGCGCTCCGGGGCGCCTCCGCCCGCTCCCGCCCCTCCCGCCAGCAAGAGGCCGCGCAAGCTCGGGCCGCCATTGGCTGAGCGCCTGACGGGATGCAAATGCAAAGCTGCCGCCGTGCAATGGGGAGGCGAGAAAGCGCCGATATGCAAATTAGCGCAAAGGAGACGTCACTGCGGGCGCGGCGCCGCGCGCTGCTAGCGGGACCTGCGGCGCGGGAGAGGGGATTTGGGAAGGGGGGGACCGGGCCCCGCTGCTGCGGCGCGACGGCTGTAGGGGATGGGATTGGACGGGAGCGGGATGCGATTGGGATGGGGAGACTCCGCCCGCACCCAAACAAGCTGAGCACCTGCCCGCACCCCGCGGGCTGCGGACCTCCCCCTCTCCTTCTTTCTACCTCGTTCTATTAGCCTTCGGGGTTGCGGAGAGGCGGGTGCCCGGCGAGCCGGTAAACGCGCTGCCCTCCATCTTCTTTGTCCCACCCTACCCTTCTCGGCGCTACCCGAGCGGAAAGCTAAAGCAGCGGTAGCAAACGTGGGGGGGAACAAGGGCTGAAGCTTCTCCCGGCTCTTTGCAATGCCACCACTTCTGGCACGATTTGGGAATGCCGTTTCCCACACCTCCTTGTCCAGAAAATACAGCCCAGAGTGAAGACTTCCTCCCCTAGTCACTAACCTGAAGCTTTAGTGCCAAGGCAATCTGGCATGGGAGCACACAGCCATAATGGACCTCTCCTGTCACTGTCCATTCGTTACTACTCCAGTGTTGCAAACTCTGTGTTCAATGCTTCAGTCGCACTTGGAGGCTTAAATTTCTCAGTCCCTGTTCTCACTAAGCTGGTGCTTCAAAGAAAGAAATGCATTAAATGGCATGATACTGCCTTGTTATTTAGAGTGTGCTTGCCCCAGTGCAATTGAAGAGAGATGGGGTTCAAGGCTAAGAGAATGGGACTGCCACTCAAAATACATCTGCTTACCCCAGTTCCTCTTACACCAGCCAAGGGAAGGTACAAGACACCTTTTGGAGAGCTCTGAAATAACACAAACCCAATTCTGCTTGAAGGTTGTAACAGATAATTAGTGACCACAAAGACTTACCTTCTTCCCTCACTCAGGAGCACATTTACATCACACAAAGCAAATGACAAACTTCTCCCATCACAAAATGTTGTAATTGCTACAGACCAAACTAGTTTTGTGCCACACACCATGCATGGCCTATAAGTAGTGAAAACTTATGGTATATTACTGCAATAAATCATTATAAAGGTCACATCTGCTCAGACAGATGACTCTCAGGACCTTCTCTGTACATTAGTTCACAGGAGGCTACATGGAAAAGAGTAAATATGCTTCTCCTCAGTACAGGTAAAGCAACAGGCAACATTAACTAATATGCCAATCAGTTAATATCCAATTAGTCACATATGAAAGAGTGGCTCATTATGACAGTAGCAAAATCATTCATTAGCCTGCAAGGCTTTATTTTGATTTAATGATTAGAATAGACAATACTAAAGGGGTTATCCTGCCCCTCTCTGATCTGTGCTGGGAGAAGTTTTGAAACCTCAGCATGTTTTTGCTCAGAACATGGAAGAAAGCTTCTACATCACATTTCTAAATTTAGACCGTGCAACTGTTCTTTTTTCCTCTCTTTAATGGTAGCTTTCCCCCTCAGTTTTAGATCTTAGTGGTTTCTTGTCTCTGCTTGCTAGGCAAAAGAGTGTCTTGAGCTACCAGAGAGGAAGCAAACACTGCCTAGAGCTTGAGAGAGCATCAAAGCCCTTGGACAGCTGGTCAGAGGTGCCAAGTCCAGCTGCCTTGGCAGCAGTAATGTGGTTATGAAGAAACAACCACAAACGTGTGCAGGAACCCAAAAGCTCCAGCACTGACTCGCCTCTGTGAGCATGGGCAGGTCATCCCCTCACATTATGCTAAAAGCTGTGGAACTGAAGTAGCGGTAGAAGAAACAGAAGCACCTTTAGGGGCATGATAACCCTAATATTTCTAAAGCTATTCTCATCTGCTCCAAGATAGCTATTTAAAATACTTGGTTTTTAAAGACAATCCTTACTGCAAAGGGGCTAATTCAGAACAGCAGTTCTTGACCTCTGGAAACATTCCAGAACTTGAATCCAATAGTGACTTTGTTCAGAAAGTAATAACGAATCTTCAGTTGCCACTTAGCTTTTCCTTCTCACCACCATGTTGCAAGAACCTAAGTAGTACAGAATAAAATAAATTAAGAGATTAAAGGGCTGAAAAACATCGTTGTTAATATTCAACATCTACACAGCACCAGATTTTATAGTCTTCTGTATGATTTAGCGTGTACCTGAGGAAGCAGAGAGGAGTTCCTAGGTGTATCTTCTCACTCCATTACACCAATTGCTAATATGGCCCAATTTTCTTTCCTTTTAGCAATGAGCTAAAAGGGTGTCAAAATAAATAAAGTGATTAAAGTATTTACAAACTGGCTGAACAAAGGCAAGGAACACATATTAGCTGCTGTATAAACACACTTGATGAGAGGTGACCAGGAGGGAAGGAGAAGACCTGTACCTAAAGGGCAATGTCGGGATGAGAACAAGTGGGGAAGAACCAGAAAATACAAAGATATCCACCTGCAGATTTCTTTGCTTCTACAAAAGCTGGTTCTTCCCTCTGGTAAAGCCACAGTCATCCAGCAGTGCCACCACCTGCCAAGGTACTGCGGGAAGTGATGGGATTTCTAGATAATGTTGGTGCTCTTTGTCTTCTATAGGTCCATTACTGCAGGCTGAGAAGGCTAAAATTAGAAGGTGCTAGAAAACAAGTGCTGCCAAATCTTCCCTGCCAAACATTACCAAAGGGAAGTGATGAGAGAAGGCTGGCGAGCCAACCCAGCTCCTGCCTGCAGCCATTGCAGGACCAGCAAGGCTGCTGCAGCCAAGTCACTTCAGCAGTGGAACAGCAGAACACAAACCACCTTCAGGTTACGCTCTATAAGCACTTCTAAGGGCCCTGACAACATTCCCCAAGTGGCAGAACAGGGGAGGAAGTGCATAAAACAGAGCATTATGCCCACATCTGCACTGCCAGTCTCTACCTTCATCACATCCACAGCTGTGCTCTGCATGGGCTGAGTGTCTCTGGCCTGCCCTTAGCCTTGGGGTAGTTAGAATTACAGAATCAACCAGGTTGGAAAAGACCTTTAAGATCATGAGGTCCAACCTTTACCCAAGCACTGCCAGGGCCACCACCAACCCATGGTACTGAGGGCCTCATCTACACGCTGTGTGAACCCTTGCAGGGACGGTGACTGCAGCCCTGCCCTGGGCTGCCTGTTCCAATGCCTGAGCACCTTTCGGATACTCCTTTTAGTTGGAGGTATCTTGGCTAGTGGATACACAGAGTTGCTGTCAGCCATCTCTGCACAGATACCAGCTGGTGTAGGACATCTTGTGCAGGCTCTTTGCAACAGAAGCACATATTAACGGAGCGTTTGTGTCTAAATTTGTCTTCTGGAAAAGTCTAGAGGGAAAATGGCACAAGAATATGAGAATCTCTGCACATTGATAGTCTGTGCTAAAATAAATCATCACAGGCATCAGTGGAAATCAATTTACAGCAGCTCTGAATCTTAACGTTACAGATTCTACACACTACTATAATGCACTTAGCAAGGAATTTTATTCCCACTGTGGAGTTACTGGATGGCTGCGACAAAGCTGGGACAAAGAAACTCTTTCTCTAAGGAACTGCAGTGTAATTGCAACAAACCCCACAGAATTTCCGCAACACCCAACTGCTTTTACTCCTACTGATTTCTTCAAGGTTCATCCACAAGGACATTTTCCTATGCAGTTACAAAACCTGCAAATGGAAATACACATTTTGAAACTGGCAGGAAAAGAGGGATCAGAGATGGATTTAAAGCATTCCTAGAAGTATCTGCAATCCTAACACTACACCATCGACAAGCTCTAGATTTCCCTTTGGGCTTGTTACAGCTCCTAATCCCCACTCCCTGTGGGAGAATCCCCCTCTGCCAAAGTCAGTGAGGCTCCTCTTACTGCAATCAGAGGCAGCAGGACCAAAAGGCCAGAAGAGCTTTAATAAGTTCTCTGATCACACCCTAATATTCTGTCCTGATTCTGCCTCAACTGCTGCATCAGCTCCGAGTCTCAATGGCTTGAAAGGGGTTTCCCGTGTATCCATCAACCCCCTGCATCGTATGAAGTGTTGGGAGGATTAAATACAGGCTGATACATGGCAGGAGTACATCTGCCCTTCCCCAAAGAGGATGAAAGCGCTGTGAATTATTAATCACTATAAACTATACCTGCCAATGGACATCTTTGTTTTAATACCTTACAGGAAAACATTAAGTGTCATGATAGGGAAATGACAACAGAGATCAAACATGCTATTATGAGGAGGTAAAAAAATCACACAACTGCTCAAGGAAACAGCCTCATCTTTTTTGAATGCAGACTGTCTTAGGTTCTGAGGATGAATCTGAGATTCACTTTCCAGCCACACAAACAGGTCAATAGAAACGTACATATGATCTGCAAATTGAAATTAACTTCCCAATTGATTTTGTTTCCTTTAAAATCCCAGGAAACCTTGAGAAGGTTCAGAAATAACCTTTTAAGAACAGAGTTCTTGACATAGAGTGTTTGTTAGAGTAACATCCTGAGCGTTTCAGCTGCACTACAATCTTCATTGTCCTTAACCAAGCCCAAGCCATTGCTCCACATTTCATTTACTACCACATCATGTTCTTTGGAAAGAGACAGTCCTCTTCAGGGTTCTGAAGGGATCTGACAGGGATTGCTCCATCATTGCTGTAGGATTATTTTGCAAGCAATGATTACTAAAGCAAAGCTAGAAAAATGGCAGGCATTGTAACAAACTCAGAACTGCATTTCCAGCTGTCAAACACCTTCTTGCTTTTACACAACAGTTCCATTAGTGTTTCAGAGTGAACATTATGATTTTGAGATCTCAACAGTGTCCTGTTACTCATTATTTATCTCCAGGAATGAATAACCATGCTCCTGAGAGCTCTGAGGATTTAGGAAGAAGTCCAGTCATGCCAAAAGCTTCCTGACACTGTTTTGCAAGTGATCCTCTCCTGTCAATTCTAAAAGAACAGTATTTTCCTAGTCTCTGATAATATCTGTTACTTATTATAATAGGGCACAGCTTTGTTGGTTTAGATTACATCCAGTGCTCTGCACTTCCCAAAGGTCCCAAAGTTTATTCCAAAGGAATAAACTATTCCTAAAGGATGCAAAAAAGGTGACTTGCACAGGGGAACCACCTTAGCCACTGCAGTAACAAGATGGCAATAGGAACTTCAGCTATCAGCTTCAGAAGAGACCTGTGATCCCAGGCCTTGCGCTTGTGCTGAAGAGTCCTGGCACGTTCTCAGGCTCTCTATGCAAACTCAGTTAAAACAAGCCCTAGGCTTGCTGATCCCTCTTGCAATCAAACCTTGCTTTTCCCTACAGATGTTCCCTAAGAGACCATCTCTTTCCCAAAGAGCTGTGCAAGGCAGAAGGAATACCAAATATACACATGGAAATCTGGGAAATGCAGAGAAATGACTTAGGTCAAGCAAGCAGTCACCAAGGGGTTTTGGCCATTAACGGTCTAAACAAGGAAGATGACCAAGTTTAAGATGGGAAAGAGGAGCACAAGGAATTCTTCAAGGCCTGGCAGCTGGAAAGAGGCAGAGCTTCTTTCAGCTGTGCCGAGTTACAGACCTGTTGAATAGGTCACACTGCCTCCAGAGGCCTAACTGCAAAGCGCTGCTTAAAAGAAGATTACAGGGCCTTTCTGGTGCCTCTAGAGATGATCTTAACACTGAATGATGTGGCAGCATGGCCCAGAGGCAATACAGAGAGGCCATTATAGATGCTACACAATACCCTAGACAGGATAGACACAAAGAGATGTTATTACCCTTATCTTCACCTGCAGAACAATATATTGTAATTTAATGTGGAATAATTACATTCCTTTTTTTTTAATCCTCTGGACAGTGAAGACCTCAGAAAAATAAACCATAGCTTGTCCATCTTCATTTGTTAATTACTTCAGTGGAGATTAATACAAGACCTCTCTATACAGTGACAGAAAGGATGGCTGTGGGTCTAAACCCACTCTGGATCCAATCATGGGCACAAATACTTCCACCTGTCTCCACTGCCTCCAGCTGAAGGGCACCCATTCCCATTAGCTCATGATATGGTCTTTTGGTTGCTGTTCTTTGTTCCACCTCATTGCTAAAAATTGCAACTATTGTCAGTCTCAGGCTAAAGAAAAAACAGCAGTAAGGTTCCCAGCCTATTGTGAAATAACTCAAGACCCCGTAAATTAGCATATATTTAGCATAAAATTTAGATTCCTATCACAAGGAAAGAGTGGATGGTCTACCTAGGAAAAACCTATTTCAGATGTGCTATTAAATGCTTAAGACAGAGGTTTGCAAGTAAGGTGCCAAATTCAGCTGCAAAACTTCAGAAGCCTTTTAACTCCCACCTGAAATTATTTTAATGCAGTTTCCTTTAACACCACTTCCTGCAACATTTTTTCTCTTTATCTTTTAACACGTTGAGCTTTGATTATAAACACATTTCTATTAACTACACTCAAGTAAAGCCAGTTCTATCTGCTGAGGATCTAACCGCTGATTCAAGCCATGGATGCCGTCAGCTGAAAAACCACTGAAGCTAAACCACTCCTGCAATAAAGTGTCAATCCATAGCAAGGCATTTGTAATAAAAGGCTGCACTTACCCAGAACCCCTCACAACACAATCCATTGGCATCAGTTATGTAAAATATCATGAGAAACAACTCAAGTGGTTTGTGCTATCCCATTACTTCATACCTTCAGTTAACATTTATATGACAATCTTTAAAGTAGAACCAAAACCCCACACTTTTAAACCAATGTGTGGACTTGTCATTTCCCACCATACTGTACTCAAAGGTTTTTATTATACCAGAATCCTTCTATCACAAAACAACTGATCATTTCAGAATCCATTTATCACCTGGTTAGATTTATGTCCTGCAGGGCATCACTGCTGCAAATTGCCCAACTTAGTTCTGAAAGTGTCCTGAATTGCAAAACCTTTGACTCCCCAAGATGAAAAAGGTGTGTGCCCTTCATCCTTGAGATGCACCTTGGTTAGTCCAACAAGACTAATTCAGCATGGAAGGTTACTCAGTTAATAGACACTTGAGCATGTTCGAATCAAACCACAGGCATTTGTGCGTTTGGGTTTGGCAAATCAGGCCTGAAGTGGTGTGAAGCTCATCCCACTCCTAGTTAAAGGTTGGTACGTAGCACACTTCCTAAAACCAGGCCTACCTTTGTGATCTTACCATAACAGCAGCTGTTCACACATGTAAATACAGATGGATGGAGCAAGAGTAGGAAGAAGCAAAGATCTGATCTGGGGAGAATAAGCCCCCAGTAACACATTAATACTGCACATTTCTGAAAGCAGGAGAAAGTGGTGAACGAACCAATACTCTAAATGCCAGGTAGATTTCTGCCCTGTACATGCAATCCATACCACCAGTAACAATCAGAGGGCACATCCTAGAAACAAATTCCAGAAGAAAGGACTGCTCTGTAAAACCACTGGCAGACTGCTCACAGAAACTTCCCCTGTATGCTGGGAGTTTGTCAGTTTGCTGTCAGTGCTTCATTCATTTCTGCTCTTCCAGCCTATGCAAGGGAGCCAGCATTGTCAGGGGAACCCATGGAATATTTCAAGGCTCAGATCTGAGTAAAGCTTGTTTAAATCTATTTATTGAGCAAGCAAACATGCATGGTCAGCTAGACCTGTGGGTTAAATAGGTTTTGCCTCAGGAAGAGGACAGGCTTTATTACACCATGACGCATAAGAGTGACAAAATAGCTTCAGGAGTCTTAAAAGACTGGGAGGAGTTCAGTGGGTTTCTAAGAGAACACCACATTCCTGTGAAAGTCCCAGATATTCCCCAGGCAAAAATCCCCACTGTAGCCAGAGGCCTTGATTGAAATTGGCATTGAAATACAGCTCTCAGGGGTCACTCTGGAGCCTGTCCTCCCCTGGGAGGAAAGGGCAGGAGTTTCCCCTGGAAGAAGCCTGCAGGGATTTGGTCCCTGTAGATGGATGCTCAGTGATGCTCCTTTGCTAACAATTGCATTTCTGTTCCCGTGAGCTGCAGTCACTGAGCTGGGTGGGGCATTTTGCTACTGTGGTGCTGGGGAAATGCTTAGGAAAGAAAAAAGTCCATCTCTATCAGCACACAGGAAGGCAGTGCAGGGAAGGGAAGGGTGTTTGTGGGAGCAGAAGCTCCTTTCTTCTGCCCTGTTCCCTGTGCACATACACATACACATGCAGAGAGCACACGGGTGACATTAGAAAAGGCTCTAGGAGAGATGCTGCTTCTTAGAGAAAGACACTGGTGGCTACATACATGCAAATGACATAAAGGCAAGAAACTGCAGGGTGGAAAGGACAGATCCCTTCTGCAGCTTATCGTGTCTCAAGTGGCATCTCACACGTACACACACACATACATATAAGCACCCACCTTGTCATTCAGGTTCTGCAGCGCCTCCTTCCCAGTGGCACTCCTGATCTCCACCTTTCTCCCGAAATCAACAGATGGTTCCCCTCCCTTCCTGCTCTGCCTGGAATAGACGGACTGAGCATCCGGACCCAGGTGGGCAACATCCTTCTGCTTTGCCACCACTTTGTTAGATCCGCGGCCCACCGAGAGGGAGTCAAAGTCGATGGTCTTGTTCTCCAGGGAGCCTTCCACAGGGCAGAACATGCCACAGAATTTCTGCCGGGGCTTGGGACTGCCCGAGCCCAGGTTTTTGAAGAAGGCTGGCACTTCTTCCTCCTCACCCGGCCGCCCAGACTGCTTCTTCTCAGCCATGGCTTGTGTGGTCTCCCTGCTAAGGGAAAATAATAACAGCAGTAACCAGGAGGCTCCCTCACACACACACACACACACGCACGCACACGAAAAAAGGAGAGGAAAAAAAAAAAAAGCAGCAAGCAATTGCTCAGGGTCCTAGAGATACAGCAACATCAACTGCAAAGGGCTGTGCCTGGCAGGTCCCCTGCCCCCATCAGTGCAAGGTAGCCTGTGGCTCGCTGTTCTGTTTTCTGTGATGCGGTGCAAAGTTGAGGGAAGGTTGGGGCAGATCCTGCTGCAATCAAGGGAGGAGGTTTCAAGTTCCCAGCATCCAGATGGGGAGGGAGGGAAAAGGAGAGGGAAAAAAAAAAAAAGAAAAAAAATCCTCACTCTGCAGCAGAAACTGAGGATTGATCCGGAAGTGATGCGCGTGGTGAATTGGCAAATGGACTCGATCAGGTTGGAGCAGTAGCGCCCATCACACCCTCCCTTTCCCCCTCCCCTTCCCTGGCATGCTGCTGCTATCACTACGAGTTGCCCAGAGGCTGATGGGGACGGAGCCCCCCCCTCACCTCCGCTGCTCGGGAGGCGTGTTCGCAAGGCAGGGCAGTGAGGAGCTCTTTCTTCCTCCCCCCAGCCCCGCAATGGAGGAGTCAGGGAGTGCTCCGGGAATCCTTTTGTTCCTCACTTTTCTCAGAGCAGCAGAGCTGGAGGGCTGGGTCAGTGGGCTAGTGGGAGGCAAGATGCTGACTCATCTTTCTGGGTCTGGGGACATGGCTGGTGCTTTGACTCAGGTGGACCCTCTTCGGGGGATGAAAAGGGCTGATTGATGGCACTGGAGAGAGAATGAGAAAGAGACACAGATGGACGAGGGGTGTGGGAACCGAGTGAGACAGGAAAACGAGCTGTTAACCAGGACTTACCTTCAGGAGCTGAAATTAGTGACCTCTGGAGTCAATTAAGCCTCTGCAACGCCAGCAGCCCCCAGGCCCTCCCTGCAGGGGATCAGGGGAGGCAGCCAAAGGCGGCTCCAGCTGCATGCAGGTTTCTAGAGGAGGAGACAGCGCAGCAGCCCTTCTGCCACCCGGCTCTCGCCCATGCACGGGAGGCGGTGGGGGGACAGAGGGGCAAAGAGGTGAGGGGGTTGGAGTGCGAGAAGCGGGGACACACGCACACGGCATATGGTGTCCCCCCCGATCCAACCGGGCCGGCCGCGGGCGCTGTCCCTTCAGCACCACCCGGCTCGGGGGGTGGCTCAGGGCCACGTCCCAAGCCCCAAAACCTGCCCCCCCAGAGGCTCGCATGAGCTGCTGGGCTCTATCACACCCTCCTGCTCCTCGTGGCTGCGAGAGCTGCTTGTGTCTGGGATCCTTTTTGACTTATTGTTTCGGGTTTGTACCCAAATGAACTGCTCCAGCAGCGGGTCATTTGGAGAGAGGGTTTCCGAGCCTCCGTGGTTTCCAAACCTTAGTGGTGTCCAAACCGAAGGGCTTGGTTCAAGAGAAGACCCCACGTGGCTCTGCAAGTCCAGCTGAGCCCATGTACGGGGATGGAGAGCCACTTTCATCCCAACGGTGCTGCACACAATAGGTTTGGCTGGGCTGTCTCCACCTGATCCATGTTATTAACACTGCTGATGTGGGTCCTCACGGCTAATCCATATGCAGTATCGCTCTGAACTGAACCCAATCACCAAGCTGTTCGTTCCTATGCATTATTCATCAGGGTACATCTTTGCACACGCATACATTAAATGTTAATTTGGAGGCATCTGTGTCCAAATGGTTACCAAGCACCTTTGCACAATTCAAGAAAACCGCTAGAAGCAAAAATTAAATTAAAAAGGAAAATAATCTGAGCCCTCTCTCCCTGCAAACCACACCCAGATCAATGCATCTGTACCAAAGGGTGGAAAAAAAAACCCCAAACCAAGGTCACAAGCCCTGTAATAAATGCACAGCACAGCAATAAAAGACTCAGGACTAAAAGGAAAGAAATAAACCCACAGCTTGGCCCTGAAGGATGAAGATGATGTGCACTGGTAACTAATGAAGGAGGGAGAAATCCAGCAACAGAGGCCCTTCAGGGGAAAAGCTCCAGCTACTTCCTCTTCTGGGACCACAGCAGTGGATCAGCCAGGGTTGTAGGCACACTGATCTCAGGTGCTTTGTTGGGGACTGGAGGCCAACATATGGTCTCTCAGGTACACCAAAGCCCTGTATTATTCAAGGTTTATAAATATTAATAGTCCTAGCACTGCTGATCAGGCAGTTCACAGAAGCTGCAGAGTGCTGACAGGGGCTCCAGCAAGCTGAAAGCCTCCAAGTGATTGTGTTGACACGTCCTGCAGTTTGCTGAAACGCAGGCAGTGGCTTTCAGGGCCAGCCTTAAATAAAGCTCATTCATTGCTTGGCACATCGTTGGGAGATGCTCAGATGGCCACAGCCACAAGACTCTGCAGAGGGGTGGAAAGAGAATGAGCCAGCCTAGAGGTGACCAAGACCAGAATGAAATCCTGCAAACACTGCAACTTCCAACCATTTCAGACCTGAGGTCATTCCCAAAAGCTGAAGTTTCTACCACACAGACCTGACTCTTTTCCAATAAACCCTCAAAACACAGACAACAATCACGTATTGCACAGCCACCTATAAGTATTTCTGCTTTCCACAGGCACTTGAGGTCCCAAAACAAAGTGATGTCTTGCCTGCATGAGTCCCATTGAGCCTCTGTAATGTCTGACACACAGGTATTGTTTAGCATCCCAGAATTCCCAGCCAGATACAGCAGATTCCTCACCAACTTTAGAATTAAAAGAGTACAAACTGATGCAACTTAAGATTCCAGTCTGAGTTAGCATGGCACAGCTCCTGAATGGTAGTATATGAAACCAGCAATGAGATACATCCATGCCCTAGCACAGAAATAACCAGATTTTGCTGAAAAATCCCAGGGAGCTGCCAATCTGTTTGCTGATAATCCCATAAGGGTGTCTGTTCTCAGTGAGAACCACATAACTTACTTTGAAAACAACACTGACCCTTATCTGAATTCCATCAACCAATCAATAACAGAAATTCCTCAGATAACAGCTCATACTTAGCCCTATTGACAAACAAGAGTGGAGAAACACTGAAGGTACTTAAACACAACCTGAGCAATGAATCGGGCCACTGAGTTACACTGGCAGCCTTCAGTCACCATGCAGCTGATTTCATGTTCTGATCCTGTAATGACTATTACCTGGTTCTTGCAATATCACAGTCATACAGATAGAGTAGAATAACCTGAACACTTCTTTGCAGACAAAAGTTAGCAATACATGACCAATTAGTTCATTTTATCAGTTAATGCTACCCACACGCTATCTAATAAAAGGGAAACTGAGTGGAATCACAACACCAGGTTTTCTTGACATCTTTTAACATCTTTCCTTAACACTTCTGGGCAAGTGATATCTAGTAGTAATATCTCAACACCACAAAATAGGAGAGTAATGAATAGAGTGCTTGCACAGCCTGCCTGAACCGGCAGAGGAAAGTGGTGGCAGAACTTCATTTAGGATTCTTTTATGCTAGTGCACAAAAGTCCTAAGCTAGTGAGGACTTAATGTCAGTTAAGCACTGCAGTACCACATGACAAAAGACAATCCCTGCCTGGGGATTTGCCCTGGCAGAGACAAGAAAAAGGGCTGCATGGAGAGCACAAGGATCCTTTAGCAAAAGGAAAAAGACTGACATTGATAAAGAGGAGAAAATGGGAGAACAAAGCTAAGAAGGAGGCAAGCTCCTTGTCAAGCAAGTGGAAAATTAGGTCTCTTACATACTAATACTCTCTGTGCTACAGTGCTCTGTGGCCTGCCTAGAAAAATCAAGCAACATAGGACTCCTTCACTAACATGTGTTGCATGAATGGCTCTAGCCATTCCCAATCTCCTATTCCGTCTGGCCAAGACATGCTAACTTCTCATGCATAAAGTGATGAATGGTGCTTTACTACATTTCATTGCCACAGTTACTTCCATGTTCAGGGTAAGGCTGAACAACCAAACTTGATCTGAAATAGAAGCAATGCAATATAAGCTCCATGTTGCTTTACTTGCCTACCATCCTTAGGTGAGACAATCCAGAATTGTCTTCATTACTTAAAGAGCCCAGCTAGAAATTACAGCAATATATTCCATCATTAAATTATCATTAATAAAATACATGACAGCAACTACTTCCAAATCTGGGACTCCTATTGCAAATAATTAATTATTAATACTTCCAATGGGTGCAAGATTTATCATGCAAGGCAGGACCCCACTGAAAAGGGGATTTGCAAAAGCAGAACTCTGCAAAAACTACATTCTCCAGTGAAAATGAGCAAAGAGAGAAACCAGTATGAGTCCCAGCAACATCTTAAGGCATGGCTCACAGAACCTGGACACCCCTGCTGCAGCAGGACAGGGTCCCTGAGATCTAGGAATGGCCAGGGATTTTATGACAACTAGATGTTTGTACAGATACCTGGCAGATAATCACAAACACAGTGGAGGCATTCTGCCCAGGGAGATTTACCTGTCAAAAGGTCAAAACCTCACCAAGAAAGCTGCAGTTACTCACACAAATGAAGTAGGTGTATGTGCCAAAACATGGGCTTGGGCTTAGGCTAGCTGAAGCACAGCTGACACTCAGAAGTGAATTCAAGTGAAACACCAGCCATTTTTAAGTCAATGACAATCCTCCAGTTAAGTTTCATTGGGTCACAACTTCAGAATGCAGTTTTGTCCTCAGACTTAAGTTGATGCTGTGTTTTCAGCTGGGTCCATTCAGAGGAGACTTCACGGTGAAGTCAACTGCTTTTACTGAATGTAGAGGATAATCTTCATGATGCCTGGGAGCATGAGGCTAAAAGCAGAGATCCAATGACCACTCACATACAAGCAACGGATTTGCAAAGAGAAGCTGAACAAAGCTTGACTATAAATCCACAACCAGATCTCAAGGATGCTGAGAGCAAGAGCTTGGGACTGCCTGTGCTGACCTCTGCAACCATCACTGCTGACAAAATTATCCAGCCCTTAAAAATACCACCTTGTTGCATGTACCACTGCTATAAACGGGTTTCTGCCTGATCACAAGCTGAGAAAGGCATCTTTCCTCTCTGGTGGTTGCCTTACCTACTGCTGATCCCTGTATCTGACCCTGTATTCTCCGTTTTTTAAGGTGCAGGCCCAGTATCAAGAGGTGGCAGTGAATAACTCAATTTCCAGAATATTCCTTGAATATTAAGAATCAAACCAAATCCTAAAATGCTTCACTGGGTTGGAATTCAGCACAAAAACTGAAAGACCAACTTGTCTACAGAGAAGTCATTAACCAACATCCCTTTGGGATATGATAATTGCTGGAGTGGCTGACAGCTTTTCTTGGCATTACTGCTCGAAGACAAGACACATTATTTCAGAAACATTAAAGATCAAAAGAAAGTCTTTTGATAAATGTGGAACGTCCATTCAAGTGCTGAAACAAAGCTCATTTATTTCCATGGTCCTTTTTATTTCTGCTTATCCTGGACCTCTCTCTTTCCTTTATTGTTTTGTCCTCAGCAACCTCAACTAATGTAAACCAGCCCTGGCGAGCTTCTGCCAGTCCAGGTTTGTTGCCAGTGGGTTTTGGTCCATGGAAACAGATGGTTTGAAAGCCACATTGTGCCACGGTGCCCACAGCCAGTAGTACAAATATTTAGTCAATTAGAAGCAGATTTTCCAAAGGCACAAATAGAAATTAGGCACACAACTCCCACTGACTTCCAGAAGGAGCGGAGAGCCTCACTGCCTTCAAATCTCTCCTTACTTATTCAGTCTCTATAAAATACATGCATGTGAAAGGTACCAGCCTGCTCTGAAATCAGATATTTCTCAGCTATTCCCAGGATGATCATCATGGACAGAAGCAAGAGGAATCTCTCTGAAGCATTCAGTATTTAAGACAAAGGTTCCAGTAAAACTGGTGACTTCATTGAGGCCTGTAACTGTCCTATACACTGCGAATAGGCTGTATGGACTGATGAGATGCTCAGTGAGGACTGAGCTGTGCTTCTTCTAGACAGTGTCATTAAGAGAACTCACCCGCCTAACCACAAAAAGGCATCATTAAATATTAACATTTCCTCTCAACACCTCTCCATACTGGCTCCCCAGCACTCCAATCCGTATGGAAGCGGGACTCAACAGGAAACAGCTATTGATTTGTGCGTGCACTGGAAATGACTGTAAATTTTGCCAGCATTTCCCTCAAAGGACCCAAAATGGACAATGACAAACTTTATTATTGTAACATGGCTTAAAATAGAGACCTTCCAGTCACAGAGCTCCAGTCAAAAAGCAAAGGAGGAGACTGGGTGACTGTTACTGCTTATGTCCTGTCACTGAGATCTTGACTGCTCTCGATCTCCCCAGCTAAGATCTCTCCATTGCAAGCATGCTAGAGCTGTGATCCACGTGGCTTCACACACCTTCTAAGCACTATGTTAATAAATAATGATGACAACAATAATAGTAAGGGTCATAAAGCACATCATGCCCTATGAATGATTCACTCATTTGACTTGGAGTCAATGAGCTCTCGTTTCCTTTAAGACAGGAAACAATAGCGCTAAAAAATACAAGTCCGCAGTAAACTCAGCAGAAGTATCCCAGACTCTGGATAAATGTGTTTGGCTTAACACACTGCAGTTGTATCACAGATCAAGTCCAGCTTCACCTTCCCTTTCAACTGTTCTAGAATTGCTCTCTCCCATCCCTGGTATTTCATGGCAATTCTGTAGCACTTCCTATTAAGTGGAAATACTTAACTCTAAAGAATATCCTGGGACATCATCTGCTGGTACATTCATAATATAGGATGCTGGGCTCAGAAAATACTTCTTGGGCACTGAATCCAGTTTTCTGCACTCACAGGTAGCAATGTAATCAACAGTTGGATCAGAAATGTGCTTACAATATTCATCACAGGTGCGCACACACACTGCAACAAGCACAGAACTGTTTCCCTTATCAGGGGCTTAAGATCTTTCACTAGAGAGATCCAAGCTAAGAAGTTAAAAGAAAGGAGAGGGAGAGCTCATCCAGGTAAAGAAGGGATGCTGGATGAAAACAACCCACAAAATGTTATTTATGCTGCTGATTCCGTTCATCAACTTCACTCGATGAAAGCTCTGCCAGCTCACAGCACAAAAGCATCTTATCCTTAAGCTGTACTAAGCAGCTTCACCTCATGGGTTCTGTGTTTGGCGGTGGCTTTAGAGCCTATTTTAAACACACTGCACCAGTCTACACAGGCAGGCAGTTAGAAAACAGCTCTGAATGCACTCTTAATCATGTTTACACACGTGCAGTGACTGACTTGAACTCAAGGAGAAAGGGAAAGTATCTTGAGTCCATTCATAAAGGTGAACAGACTGTCATGCTTTACTCTGCAATAAACATGCCAAACTGAGACAATACAGAAGAGAGAATCACTACACTGGAAAGCTAACAAGCAGTAGGACTAAGCCAGGCCATCACGCCAGCTTGATATAATTTCCAACTGCAAAACAAGGGAATAATCCTGCTATGGGAAACATATTTCCAAGTACAGCAACAGTTTCAGGTGAAACAAAGAGAACTAAAGCTTCCCAATACACTCCATATTGCTACTGCAGCACGGAATATGCAATACCCCTGCCTGTGACAGGAGGCTGGAACCGGATGATCTTTAAGGTCTTTTCCAACCCTAGCTATTCTATGATTCTGTCATGCACTACATAATAAACACACACAAAAGAAACCATCTTCTCCAAAGGTCTCAAGCAAAGGTTTTCTTGATGAGCACTGTTTCAAGGGACATGCTGAACTGGGATTTGGTTCAATGGCAGAAAGAATGCGAAAGACAAATAGTCAAACACAAATTTCATGCTGAGAATTTCAAAGCAGAAATGAAAGCAAACCCCACAATTTGGAAAGCAATAAAATAAAGAAAACCTCCATTTTTTTTTTCTTGTTTTCTCTTCTCTCCAAGTGTGATGTCTGGGAGAAGCAACCCTGCCTGGTAACACACTGGTGTTGCTGAATTTAAATGGTACGCTAACAAGAAAAAAGCTTCAAGCAGAAATGTGCACTGGGCTGTCTCTGTACTGCTCACAGCTTGAGAAGCTCACCAGGCCACATGGCCCAGCATGAGAGAGCTCAGTCCCTTCTGAAGATGCCTTCAGCTGAGCGCTCATACAAGGCACGAAAAATCATTTGTCATTTTTGAACATCTCATCTCATTACATTTTGAATAGACAGGACAGACAAAGGCAGCATTACCAGCCTCACTGTACACATGGGAAATGAGGCATAGAAATTCAAATGGCGCACCTCAAATCGCAGAAGCAGCCTGGGATGTGGAGCAATAGCAAGACCCTGGTCCAGGCTCTTGTCTGTCTACAGGCAGCCCTATTTGGGGACCCTCCCAGCCACCACCACTGCTCTGTTCACTCTGCCCTCAGTTTTCAGCCCTTCTTTCTAGGCAAGGGGCAGAATCCAGGAATAACAGTGGTTGTAACAAAGAAGACTAAACCCAATAACATTAATGCAAAAACCAGACCTCTCTGTGCTGCTCTGTAGAACCCATTAAGTCTGGGGACGCTGCAGTTGCTGCTAATGTGAACCAATGTCCTCATGTTGCACTTATTAAATAAATCTAATCTTATTAAGCTGCATTACAAGCTTTTATTTCAGAAATCTGTATGCTTCCCAGATCACCCAGAAAATTAACTCCTGAATAGACTATGCCTTGCAGAAGGCCATCCTGACACAACCATCATCCCTGCCGAATGCATGGTTCCCAAGGAGCGGAGCAGGCTCAGAGTACCCTCCAAAGCCCTAGATGCAGCCTGGGTGCTTTGTAAGTGCAGCTTTCAGAATGGGCAACCCCAGCAAGGAGTAATGGGTTCCCTTGACTTAGGGAGGGAGGTGACAGCATGGAGAGTGCTCTGATGAAGGGCATAGGACAGGCCCTTTGCATCTTGCTGCCACCTGTAGTGTACTAATCAGAGAGCTGCCAGCTGCTGCTTCTGAAAGGAACAGTAGTGTGGCACCAGCACATGGAGACCCCTCATCTTCCTCTCCCAAGGTACCCTGCACAGCCAGAGACATACACAAGTGTCACACTCCAATTTCTCTGGGCAGAATGAGAAGCAACACACAGGGTGATTGTTTTCCCCACCAGATTCTCAAACAATAAGGGAGAATGGGAGCATCTAAGATGCTCCTTTAACATCCACATCAATTTGGTATTGGTGTTTCAAAACAAGTTGCATACCCTCAAGTATGGGCTGTGTATGTGGAAATCATCCAAAGAGCCTGTTGTAATCCAGTGAAAACACAGGGTATTACTAGCTCTTCCAGAAGAGCAGCACCCAGAATATGGCAGAATTCTCCCCAGGTCCAACAGTGCCCAATCAGTTTTTAATCTGGATCAGTTTTTCCAATATTAAAGAAGAAAACCAATCAATTTCCCCTGAATTACTCATGAGGTTTTTTCCCCAAACAGAAGCCAACAAATTAGCATTACAGTGGGAAATATGCACTGGCTGCTGTTTGCTTTGCTAATGTGTGCAAATGCAAGAGTCAGGCAGAGGACTGTAATCTGCAAGGGGTTTTTGGCTAGGTACCACAGTGAAATAAATGCACATACTTGAGGGAGACTTCACAAGCAAACCAGCCTGCTTTAGCACACTTACTTCTCTGCTCTGCATACCAAAGCCTGTCAAGAGAAGCAGCATTCCCTCTCTGCTATACAAGAGGGGAATGAAAACTCGGGCTCTCTGCTTGGCTCTGCCTTACTTTATGACCCACGGAACGTCACTTCATTCACCTGTGCCTGTTCATGGTAATACTACTGATTATCTGCACAGATTCATTAATTTTTTAGTGAGTAGAAATCATTTCTGATGTTGGGATGAAAGAACCATGGTAACAAAAGTCAATGACTTACAAGGTCCACTGCATTACACACTGATTAATTAACATCTCCAAAAGCACGGTTGAGAAATGTTAGTGGTAAGGTAAGCAGTTATTTCCTAATAAGAACATATACATGTATTTAGCACAAACATTATAGCCATCATCTGAAGCCCACTTCCAGTCAGCTGGGAGGAGCAGGATTCGAAAGCACACTATTTTTCAAAGGACCTTTCTCTCAGCTCAAGGTAGGGCCAAAAATATATCTCAAACCTAAAATATATTCATGCCCTATAATGAATACATTCAAGTTAAGGCAAATCCTGAAAAATGTTTCAACGGTACCTTGAGTAGGACAGGGGGATGTTTTCAGTCATGCAGAAAAAATGCTCTGAGGATAAACCGCAAGGTACTGGAGGAAATGGTTACCACTATATCTAGGAACAGTAAGCTGGAAAGCTGGATTTGATTCCTGTATGAGAACACAAGGGACTCTGTCTCTAGAAATCTGCTTCCTTATTTGAGACAGTGATTTAGTCTCTCTGCTCTCCATTATCATTTTGGGAGCTACCTGAACGTGTACAGCCTCTAGTGACAGGTTCATTCACAAGCTCATGTCATTTTGGTACTGTTCTAAACACAAATTGTCAATGTACAGCAACATCAAACTCTGGAGGCTCCTTCCCCAATTCCAGTGTTCATTCTTTTGACTTGACTCAAGTCACTTCCCTTCTGTGGAATCCATCTATACTTTTGCTAAGTGGCAGTGCTAATACTGACCTGCTGCTCACAACTGGTTAAAGAATAGATTCACCCGTGCTTTCTGCTGTTTTCCATGGTAGCAGCAGGTCCCGGAGGGACAACATGCTGGCAGAGGGAAAAGAGCTGCTTTGTGTCTGGAGAGGGGATGCCTGGATCCTGATAAAGGAACACAAAGTCAGCCTTCAGAGCCTAGTACTGGTAGCTGCTGAACCGTACTGGCTCTTGTCCATCTTGCAAAACCATCACTACAAACTGCCACCTCCCCAAAACTCCTCCTCCAAAGAGCCAGACCTTTGACTCTGTAAATCTGCCTGCTCCAAATATCTCCTCTTTGTGCACAATGGACATATGGTGCGTTGTTGAATACACACAGACAAAAGGAAGAACGAACAGGCTGACAAAGAACCCCCAGCTAAAAAGCACCATCCATTCATGGGTTAAAAAAGAGAGCAAGCCTTGAGGATGTTTGAAACAGCAGGGAATCAGCTGGAGCCTGCATGGAGGCTTTTCCCATTGCCATTCATAACAAAATCAGGAGACAGAAAGTTACTATAGCAATGGCAACAGAATGCAGAATGGGTGCTCTTCAGAGGGCAGGAAGAGCTCTTCAAGAAATGCAGGGGTCTGTTTCTCTCCATCCTCTGGGCTGCCAAACACAGATCAGTGCCAGTTCACCAATACATCCCCCCTCTACATCATTCTTATTGTAGATCACTAAGTTTTAGCTTAAACAGCTTAAACAACACTGAAATGAAGCTCAGCTGAAAACAAAAGGCAACCATCCACCCACTTACTTACTTCCCGGGTGCTGAAGCAGCCAAAAAGTAACCCACGGCTGCACAATAAAAAGGCTGGGCTCACTTTAGATGACAAAAAGCACTGGGCAGTAAAAGCAGACCCCTATGCTAATGCCTTTGTTCATGCAGTTCAGCTTGCATTTAGCTTTGGAACACATCTGTCCACTTCCAACACTTTGATATTTAGCTGGTGGATGAACGTGATGACACTGGCCAGCAGTGTGCATTACAAGGGATTCTGCAGCACAGATGTTATGGATCAGATCCAAACCTTGCCATAAGGCTACCTGCCAAGCTGGACTAAGGGACTGACTTCACACCTGCAACAGGATTTGACAAAACTAAGGGCTTCAGCAGCACATGGAGTCCTGGATGTGGCTCATCTGAAATGAATGCAGTATTATTGGTTCAGCTCTAGAGATCAAAGTTTCAGTATGTGCTAAGGCAGAACTAGGCTCATCTCTTAATGGATCAATTGTCCAGACACAAACGCAGGAAAGTCCTGGGGAATACTGGACCAGAAGGACTGACAAGGGACAGAGACCAGCTCCCTGCAACTGCAAGCAATCCCACAACAGAGGTCTGGTTCCGATGTGTTCCCTACACCACAGATCATTTTCTAGAAGACTAAAATACCAACTTAAATATTGACCAGGAGAGATACAGAGCACATGGAAGGGGTATTAAGCAAGAAGAAAGAAACTATCAGCCAAAGAACATTACATTATGAATGTAAATTAAAGCAGCCATAATACCTGTTAACCCCTGGGTGTTTTAACAGATGACAGGAGCACAAAAGTGGCTTAAAACAGTCACTTGTGATTCCCTCCCATTTATCCCTATGTCAAATTGGGCAATTAAAATCAGCCCTGTAGGAATTTTCCCATTCAGTGAAGGCTTTGGGCTACATTTGCACCCTATTACAACAGTTGCAGTCATGAGTTCTCCACAGATCTGCAGTGTAAAAAAAGAGCACACTGCAGTCACTTGTACACAGAAATGCCTCCTTGCAATCTGTATTTTCACTTCTTGCTTACCAGCATCAGTCTCTTTAAACATTCACAAGGCAGCGATCAAACCAGCAGTGACCATTCGTTCCCACTTAGTGCTTCATTTAATTAAGTCAGAGATGGCAGGCACTTGACTGCTGGACAGCTTTGTCTGCCTCACAGATCTTACCTTGCCTTCTCTAAGTTTTAAATGCTGACCAGTTCTCCACACAAAATGGGGGTCTGCAGCAACCACTTCTTTCATAAGAGGCCTTGTTGCCTTGGTTACCATTCATCAAGCCTAGGCCTTTGCAAGCTCTATTGAAATCTACCTTCACCTTGGTTTTGTCTTGGTTTTTATACTACTGAGAGGATTTTGCTCTTAGCACAGCAGAAAGATGGAAGTAAATGAACTGAACACAGAAAACCTGAGGTAAATGCCCTTGGATGCGCATCATTGATGAGGGCTTGTATAAAGCACAAGGTCAGTGAGAGATAACCAAAGCAGAAGACACACTGCTGCATTAGTTTAGCCACAAAGACTACACCAGGAGGTTTCACAGCAAAATATGCTCAGCCCACATCCCGAGGAGCTGGCACTCACTCTGCTGTCAATGAGCAGTGACAGCAAGACAGAACTGAAACTGGGATATCACGGGTGCTGCGTGTGCCTGAAGTACTCCACAGTCCCTGCTGCACAAAGCCCACATCTTCATAGTGCAATGAAGACAAGCAAGGAACAAAATCCTGCTGTACCCATTCTACAGAGAAAGAATGGAAGCCCAGAGGCAGGATTGCTGAAGAGTGCAGCATATGGGGATGCAAAGTTCGCAAAGTGAAGGAGAAAGGCTGCAGCCACCAGGTATTGATCCTCAGCAGGTCACTTCACACAGCCTGTACCCCTCACTTGGTCTCTCAAGGAGCTGACTTTACGCCTATGCATTTCAATTTGTAGGCCTAAGTTGACATAACCTACTCAAACATGTGAAGGCTACACAGAGGTCCCGGGCAAGGGCTGGGGATGTGGTTTTGGCATATGTACTCAAACCAGTGCTGAACACTCATCAGTGCAGAACAGACCAAGATGTACACAGAGAGATTAAGCAGTGGCTGCTTTCAATAAACAGATACACTAAGAAAAACTTTCATGTGTCAGTGCATAAACATGTCAGTGGATAAACCTAGAGAATGTGAAGCCAAATCCAGTAGAAACAATGGTTACTGCTTCCATTAACTATTCTGTTCCTAGAATCCAGCTATTTTCTCTATCCATCCTTTCACCATTAAGAATAAAATCTGATTTTGTTTTTTAGTACCGCTAGGAGAATTGATCCAGAGCCCACTAAACTGTTAATACACACTGAGCAAGGTCTCTGCATTCTTTTGTGTAGAGAGCAATTTAGATTGGGTTAATCCCATTTTGGGGAAGCACAGGCAACATTCTCAGCACTGTAAATCAATGTGACTCCGTTAATCATACAACGTATGTATATGGTATTTCAAATTGTCACATCAAGTGCAAATTCTGTAAGAACATGAAATAAGATATCAAGCAGCTCTCATGCCCCATTTATATTGAACTGAAAAGGCCACCTCTAACTCTTTCCCATCTCTTTGTGCTGCAAACTTCATTAGGTCTTCTAGACAGAAACAATCCACTCCACACAGAGGACTGCCAGAAAGGAGAAAGAAAAAGGACTAAGAATTTTAATTGCACTGTAATTCTTCCAGCTAGGTTTCTTGCAAACATGACATTTCAAGAGCCTAATAAACTAGAACGCAAAGGAAAATTCCCTATGAACCTTTAAAAAGAAAATAGATTAAAATAAATGTGATCTGCAAGATCCATAGGCTGTACTCTATTGATCCCTAGGCAGTTGGCCATGCTGTAGCTTAATGTAGGGAAGTAATATAAATTAAACTATTTGTCATTCCTAACTGAATGGAAAAAAGGAAACAGCCAATTTGTCAACTGACTTTGCCTTAACTGCAGCTGCTGAACCCATCTTTCCTGCTTCTCTGTCCCTCACCACCACAGGCTGTAGTCCAAGCAGCAGCAGTTCTCACACAATTCTTTAGACTGCCATCAAGAAAATAATTCATATATCTCAATGAGAGGCCTATAAATAGACACTGTTTTCCACCCTTGTTACTGCACTGCATCCATCACCATAACAGCAAAATTACTTCTGAGCACTAATGTCTTTGAGGCCAGGGTAAGTGATCCACTGAGCCACACTGCACGCTAAAATCAACTACATTATGAGTTCCATTATGGTAAGAGAAGTGGTCCCAACCTCCACAAAACATTCAAGGTTGACAAGAGACTGCCAACCCAGTTACTGACAACACAGCCCAAGATTTACAAAGAGGATTTAAGATCCAGCTCCCATTTCAGTTTGCAGGTGCATCAGGCAATGAACTCTTCTCACAGCTCTGCTCACATACACAGCTGCCTTCCTCTCGCTACAGTTCTGAAGCAAAGTGTACAAGAAGCTTTTAGTTTTGACCATAACAAAAGTCCCAATAACTTTCAAAGGCACAGTACTAGGTGGAGCAGTTCAGCTGTGCTGTTCCTCCAGGGTGCAGGCTGACTTGGGACTCCAAAGGGGTTTTGTGTGTATGTGAGGGTGTTTTGCAACCCTTGTGAAATCAAATTGCATGTACTCATTGTGCCTGTCCCTCACTGCCCTAGTTAATGAGGTTTTAGTGCACTGACCCCTACTTAATGCATCGCTTAATAAAATGAGAGTAATTAATCAATTATCCAAAAGGGCCCAGTTTATGATCATTCTTACACACTTATCACACAAGTCAGAGTCTTTCCCCCCTTCCCTCCAATCACAAATCACCCCTTTTGGATGATTACTGGACCACAGACACAAGGAGGGACCTCTGGTCTCCAGGATAGCTGGAGGCTAGTGGTGTAACACGGCTGCTGGCCACGCTCTGTTCCCACTGTGTGGACAAACACTTGACCACACTGCTCCCCTGCCACACTGCAATCAAGCAGGCACTACCGGTCAGAAGTCCCAGTCAGGACCATGCTGGAGAAAGCAACTATACAACTACACTCCATGACCAAGTTTAGATCTTCTTTACCAAAGTTGAACCCTGTGAAACTCTCTGTGGTACTACCAGTTTGATATTAACATTTTCACTGCAGTTGTTCGTATTCTAGCTGTGCACTACAAAACCTACTGCACTGAGTGACCCTTAATGTCAGACTCAGCTTGCTCCAAATTCATCACCTAGAACTGTCATTTGCTTCAATACATAAAATGACCACAAAAGTGCTCCAGGTGTTTCACTGTTTCTACTTGGCTTTTTCTTCAGTCTTCCCCTGCTATGCTGACTTTGATGGATGTCAAGTCTCCCCTACTTTAGCCTTCTAAAGCCTTCAACCTTCTTGCACGTTCCCTTTTTAACTCAAGCTGCCCATCTCTGTCCCACAGCATCACACCAGTAAAACACTTGGAAGTCATCATGAAAAAGCAACTGCTGTAAATGGTCACATTTTGCCATCTACTCCCCAGAGCTGAGAAAAAGCAGTATCTTCCTTTATCATAGAACTAACAAAACAAACTAGGGCTCCTGCAGGAGTCTCTGTGAGGAAGAAAGAAAGGATTTCTTCAACCTTAGCAACAAATGTTTCGCTTCTAGAGGAAGTGGGGAAGAAACCCCAAGCAGACCTCTGAAGTCAGCTCAGGCCTTTACACTCCTTACAATGTATTTCCAAAACACTCTGGGGGGTCTCTGTTCTTTCCTAAACTCCACAGCTTGGGGTACACTTGGTTTGCCTGGAACAAGACAGCTCCTGCAACGCCATCTAACCTTAAAACTTAGGGACAGGAAGGGAGTAAGCCTTGCAGAGAGTAAGAAACACAAGTTGAGTTTGAAATACCAGACTTGCACTAAAAATCCCCACTCTAATTTAGGCAAAGATCATCACAGAACTTCAGACCATTACATTTCATTCAGCTATATCCTGAATACATCAAGGTCAGGCTCTGCCAGAACACTTCATCCAGTCCATGAATCATTTTGTCCTGCCCTCCTTCCCTTTGTTCACTCAGGCACAGACACCGGAGAGGCTCCCAGCTGGACAAGTCCTTCTGTCAGCTCATCCCTGCCACAAGAGATGGGGAGGCATTGAAACCTGCAGGTCTCAGTAATCCCAGGGGTTCTGTGTAGAGCTGCACAAAAGAATTCCTTCACCCCTGAATTAACACATAAGTGCAAATAAACCCAAAAAGAGCACAGCACCAGACACAAGTCTGCTCAAAGAACTGCAGAGCAGAACCAGCCAATGCAAACACCCACATACCAGAATGGGTGGATCTAGTGCAACACTTGAGGAACTCTGACAGCCAGGCTGCAGCGCTGGAGGGCAGCAACTTCCTGCCATGGTGCTTGTTTTTCCTATGGCTTCTGAATCAGGGAAGTCAGGCAGCTGATCCCAGAAATAACAACTGGGAGCAGCCCAGCACTCAACACCATTGTCATGAGCAGCCCTTGTGAAGAGCCTGATGTTAGAGGGAGGGTGCACAAGAGAAACCCACTGGCCAGATGCCCATCCTGACAGGAAAAACCCTGAAGTGTTTACAGCTAGGATTTCAGAAGTGCTTAGCAATTAAGATTCCCAACTTGAGATGTCTTACAGAAGCCTAGACTATTAGTGTGCCTGCCTCCAGCAAACCTGGCACGTGGGATGACAAGGAGATGAGAATCAGGGAAGGACAAAGGTATTGCTTTTTCATTTCTATTTATTTCCCTATCCCCTTCATTTGTTAGAGACCCTGGAAGAGAAAGGAGATGGGCACTAAACAGAGGCCTCAGCTGCACAAGGAGCTTTAAAGCCCTGGAGACAACCTGAACTGATGGTGAGAATCTGTGGCGCTTTACTAATACAGAAAGAAGAGGGAAGCTGTGTTCTGGCAATGCAATCCCAGTTGTGGAACAGCCACCTTAAAGAGTTTAGCTTCTTCAGTGCACCCAAGCTGCCTCAAAGTCACTACCCAGGGCATGGCGGGTTCCTACCTATAGGAATCTATGTATATTTCTTCCTATAAAGTTCTATAAAATTGTCTTCCAGAATCAGGGATATTTCAGTAGTTAACCAGTCAGACCAGGGCATTAACTGACATGGAATAGTTATGAGATGCTGTTCAAGCTGGACACAAGCATCTGTGAAAGCACATAAAATGAAGAGCTGCTTATTGCTTGAACCAGGGGAAGTCTACATCCCTCTCAGAAGGGACAGAACAATGTAGGTGCTTGGAGCAATGAGGCTGGACAGATAAATACAACTGCAGGTCAGGAAACACAAACGATTTCTTTTGCAATACAAACACATTGCTTGATTACTACCTGGCCAAGCAAAAATAAAGGGAGGGCAGTGGCCATACATGTCACTGTATTTAAATGGGTACCAAGAAACTGCCTGAAGAAAACAAAGGCTTTGCAGTGGACAGACAAGCAGGACAGAAACTCCAGTGCATTTGTGCTGCGGTTACCAGCCATTCCCTGCAGACCAGGCAGTTCCTAGCTGCTAGCCCTCCCTCTGCAGACTGCTTTGTGAACCTGCTCGGATCCAATTCATCTGACAAACCAGACTGTTTCTAAAGGAAGCCCACCTCTGTTAGCCTGCATTCAGGCTGACCACTGCTTTCCCAGCAAATAAACTCAAAACCATGCATTTGCCAGTTCTGAGAGAATATGGCTGTTCCAAGCTTTAGATTCAACTTGCGTATAAATGGCCTTATAAAAATTTGTGTTATCTCACTCTAATAGAGAGGAAAAATATACAAACAGAAGAAATACAATCTAACAAGTAAAACATACGGCTGTCTAGACTTGCTTTACAGAAGCAAATCCCATTCCTATTTCCCTGCACGATCCTAATACACTAAATGTGTATCACACCTTCTTCTTTGCTTGTATGACCAATCAGATACAGATTTTACTCATTTTGTTCCCCTTCATCTTAGGCCAAATCTCCTTGCACTTATCCTTCCAAGTGAAATACGATGTAAGCTACGCATTCAGAGAAACTTATCTCAAAGAAGCATCCACCTACACTCAAGAGGAAAAAAAGAAGACTGCAGATTTCCTTTTATACATTCAAAATAGTAACAATGAATTATCTCTAGAGTTGTGAGAAAATACACTGTCAGTTTCACCTGTCTTACTTTAATACCTTTGTGGCTCTAGCCACACGCCAGATGTTGGGTTTTCTTCACATATTACACAGGATCAACACACACAAAGGTCATATAATGAAGAATTGGTGTCCATTGATTTAATTATTTAATGTTTTAAAAATCAAGCTGGAAGGAGAGGAAAGTGCTGGTTTCTAGGGAAGCTGGTGCTGTACAGGGAAGGGTAGGCTGCAGGAGTTCCTGGTTAATCAAGCTTTGAAAGATAATTAAATCTGTCAGAATACACATGGGGTGGGGAAGAAATCCTTGGGAGTTGCTAGGGAGTAGGGATTTCAGGAACAAAAGGCAAATGGGTCCTTGGGGCGAGGAATCTCCATCCCTCCCTCTGCAAAGCATCATGTGCATCTGCAACACAGTATTAGGAATGGCTAATAATAAACCCTGGTGCTGGGCACCTGCTGGACTAATTGCAGCACAGCATGTTTGAGTGCTGCGTGGGGAGCATCTGCAGACAGAACTGAACTCAGTGTAGCAGAAGAGCTATCAGAAAAGCACAGTAGCTCCTGAGCGTCAGACTCAGCACCACTAAACCCCCGTTCTGGGCTGCTGGATGCAGATCACTAACAAGATTACAGAAGGAATAGCTGTCAGGGCAGGCTCCTGGGTTTTGTCCCTCACACTGAAGCCTGCAGCAGCCAGTGGAAAGACAGCCTGGCTTTGAATCGGGCTGCGTGGCCATGGCAACCTGGAATCGCTCGGGAGGTCCCAATACTGGAGAAGGGCTCTGTATTTGCTTCACAAGCAGTCCAAGCAAGGTTCACTTCTGAGCAGAGATCTGGCATAAGGCCTGGGTAGCACTTACACGCCACAAAAGAAGGCCTGTACACGGGGAACTTGACCCATGTCTCTTATCAGTACAGCTGATGAATTAGAGCTGCTTGCATTTCATACAGTCATCCTTCGGAAAATAAGCCTTTGCTGTTACCCTGCTGAAATCTGCAACTCCCAGTGAAGGATGAGGCACAGCACAAACTTGGGTTACTGTAACTCTAAGCCTGCCTAGAAGCCTCAGCCTCTTCCCAGTACTTCAGACCAGTCCTCTGCTGACAGAGGCAAGGAAACTGGGTAGCATCCACTGCTTCTCCAGAACCTTCACATGAATTCTTTGCCACAGCTTCCCCCAGTAGCTCAGGTGTGTGTCCCAGCTCTAGTACACTACATGTCCTACAGAGCCCTCTGACAGCACAACAGTGTCACAGATTCCAGACAGCAGGTCTTACAGCTAACATGGGACAGTTCATCCAGAGAGCTGTTGTTCCAGGCTGCTAGCAAATCCAGGCAGAAATGATAAAATCAAATATATTTAGCCAGCTTTTAGAAGCTTTACGTAGAAACTTACTTAGAAAAAGGAGCTGATGGCTGAATATAATTACAGTTCTAAGGAAGAAACCAGTGGTGTCAGCATAGTACATTTGAACATTAATCAAGCCCCATTCCTCTTAAAGTCAAAAGAAGATCCTTACTGGTGCACTGGAGAAAAGCCTTCAGAAGGTTTAAATTATTCTGTCCAACCAATCTCCTAATCACTCTCCCTAACCTCCAGAGATAGATCAGCATTAGGTTTCTGGCTCACTGCCCCAGTGCATGTGCTAAAAGCATTTCAGGCTTACCAAGGAGGTTTTCATCACTCTCCACAGGAGGTCTGGGAAGGCCACTGGATTCTGCCTCAGGAACAATGCAGATTTCCTTGCCGACAAAAAATGGTAGGGAATAAGTTATCTAGCAGGCTCTGTGCAAGCACTGAAAGAGAACGGATCTCAACATGACATCCCACTTTCTGTCACCTACATTCTAATGCACAAGTATGATTGTAGGCTCCAGCCATGCTGCACACAGCATCAGCCACAGCCCCCCAGTCTGGGTCACACAAAGATGTTGATGCCCACAGCCACTGAAAAGAGACCCACCGCTCTCTAGTGAGGTTCCACATGTATTCATTCATTGCAGAAACAAGGCAAGAGATTACCAGATCCTGACCCTCATAAAGCTCATACAGAAATTACACTGTTTAAGCACACTGAACAAATAGTGTTGGACTGCACATCAATGTGAAATATTCACATTACACTATCAAAAGCAGAGACTGAACGTACACTCAGACTCTGCATGCTAACGTGCGAGCCCAGTTCAGTAATTTAAGATTAAAGATCTTCATCTCATTACTTCTCTAAGATACGGCTCACAAAAACAGCTCACCAAAAATAATTGAGTTCCACACAAATTTGAGTCTCTCAGGAGTATTCTTCCATAGGAATATAACTTCAGTAATTGCTTCACGGGTCATCAAATGTGGCCTTATAAGCAAAGACAGACACACCATGTAATTCAAAAGCTAATCAAGGCAAGACAGGTCAGAGAGCACACATCAGTGTCCCATTTCCTGGCACTAAAATCATCTGCGCTAGCCGAGAATCTGGAAAATGTATCATTGGTTATCGTGGTTGTCATTGGAGATCTTTACACAGAAAGGTGACAGAAATCCTTTCTTTCTAAATGATGTCATTAACACCTTTCTATGGCAGGTTAGTATTTCCATCTTACATGGGGGGCCTAGTCACAAAGAGCCAATATTAAGCCTGTGGCACAAAGAAGGTTGTTTCTTTAACTACTTATCCTGGAAAACAAAACACTTCATATTTCTAGCTCAATTAAAAATAAAAATATTTAATGCTTGGAGAATAAATTCAAAGTAAGCGGCACATAAAATAAACCCACTCAAATTGACCAGTGGTAAAGAGTAAAATAAACTGGAAAGAAGATGTCAATGGGTAAGTTGCACAGCTTGTGCTGGTCTGGATTGCAGTGGGGCTATCAATTATGCATGCAAATGTGCATGCTCAACTAGGTATGTACATCAGGAACAACATACAAGCACTTTGGGGCAAAAAAGACATTTCCCCTGTTTGCAGAATTCAGCATCACAAAACAAGTGTCAAAGACACAGACATGGGCTAGGAAAAAATCTCTTCCGTTGTGCCCCTCCTTTTTTCTGATTTCCTATTCATAAATGCTCACAACTAACATAATGCTTTCAGTGCCACTGAATCCATCTTTCTCACATCATTCATCAGCGCATTTCCAGCAGCTCTTTGCCTGCTCTTTGGAAACCCATAACTCCTGAGCAGAAGCACTGATATCTAATTCCCACACACACTAATTTCACATTCACTTTACTCTGACTGCACTCCTAAGAAGAGCAGCAATGATTTACAAGCAACTCTCACTTCTCCGGAAGGAAACGGACCAGAGCACTTTTCAGCACTGTTCTCTCTCTCTCATATACACATTTCTGCTAGGAAATAAAAGCCTGAGCCTGAAAAGTGCCAGAACACAATCTGGTGACATCACTTATCGTACCACCACAGTACCAGCCAATTGGGGAGGTTTTTTACCCAGCCATGCTTCCTCACCTAGCAGGGAAGCCTATAGGAAAATGTTACAGCACTGGGAAAGGACTCACGCCTTCATTGTGGATGTTTTTCTTGCCACACCTCCTCTCTCCCCTTCCCCACTCTAGCCTGCATGCACACATGCACATACACAGAGAACAGAGCGGAGGCAACATAACCATGCACAGCAAAAATCTGTTTCCAAGTATTAGGATTTTGGCAGTGATTCACAGAAGAATTCCTGCTGGTCCTGGAGATTCATATTTTTGTTCAGCAGTTTCAGTGGGAGGAAGAAGCTTCCTCTCCTAAGTCACTGATCATTTTAACTCATTGTTATGACTGTGCAGCTAAGTCTTTGTGTTTCTATCCCAAATACGTTAAAAGCAACACATCTCTAGCCAGCCAGCCAGCCCAAGCATGCCTGTAACCCTATGAAAAGGCCTGGACATGTTCTGCCATTCCCCAGATAGCTGTTAATTTAACTAGACAAGATACAACTCTTAGCACACAGAGCCAAAGCCCAACATCAGATCTGGGTAAGCTGCAATGCTGCAAACTAAGGCTAGAAAGTACACTAGAGATACTTGACTGCAGCTGCCATCTAGAAGAAATCGGAAATGGGCACGTAATATTGCTTCCAAGATGAAGCTAGCTATTAAAATAATTGCTAGGAACCCCACAGATCTCTTCTGTCTGTCAGACTGTGCTCTTAAGAGAGGCAGCTGTACCTGTCATTGCTTCTCACTGTGAAAGAAAATGACAGTTGGCACATCCAGTAAGCAAGTCTGTATAGTCTTCTGGTAGTGGTACAGCCTACTCACACACGAGGGAAAAACCAGGCCCTTTCTGAGAGAACTGGAGATGTCATTTGTACTCCAGGCACACAGCTTTAAACCCAACTAACTCCGCAGCACCTAAAAAGCTTGCAAGGACAAATAGATGTGTTGGCTGTTCCACTACACTGCTAGGCACAGGCAGGGATTGCTGCAGACCTCTGCTCCCCTGAACCAGCCTGCAGAGCACCAGGGACATCTGTCAGTGCCTGCCTGACTCACTATCCTCTCACCAACACCTAACCAGTCTTTCTGAAGCTCAAATATTGACAGCCCCAGGTTCTGCTTTATGTCACCTCCAACAACAAGCAAAAACACTAGCAGAAATAACATGTCTGTGAGCTCCCTTCTGTATCCAATTCAGAACTGCAAACAATCATGTTTCATGCAGCAACACTAGAAGTAAAACACTGGTTTCAAAGCATCCTCCCGGTCTTCAGGACTTCTTATACAGAAAAGGGTAGAAAACAATTCAGTTCAGAGCTGATTCCCAATGTAGTTGACTTACCAAACCCGCATCTTACCTAGAAACAAAACACTTTCTTTATAACCTGCTTCCTTTGAGGTGAAAGCAAAACAGCCTCTTGAACACACAACCTCTGGGGCTTTACCAGCTACAATTACAGAGATCAACTACACACTAACAGTGTGAGATCTGAACCCACGTAAGTCATCACATACCCTATCTGAGGAAACTGCAGATCTCATGAAACCAGGAAACACACACCAAAACAAGGCAGTATATTGTCTCAGTAACCTACACTCCTATCGGAAAAGTGTTATGAAAGAGTTTAAAACAGAAAATGCCAGTTTCCATACTCTCCATTTTCTGGCAGCAGCTCAAAGTTCAGTCATGTTTACTTTCCCTAATGGAAAGCCACCACTCGCCCTCCCCCTAATGTCAAGACCCATTACACTCCAGGTCCTGCAAGCAGAAGTTTGGCTGAGTCAGCTGTGCTTAGCCAAGCTGACAAACAGGACAGGACATGAAGTGGTTTAATGAAAGAGAAATTAATGGACTTTTTCCTTTTTTCATGGAGATGCTGTTTGCAGCAGGAGATTTTTCCTGGAGTATCTTCAGGTTTCAGCTCAAGAGCCCTAGCATTTTATTTGGATTTCAAAACTCAAAACACAGTCTTCATACATAACTAAGTACAAGGCAAAGATCCTACAACACTTGCACAGAATCAGGATTTTAAATATATGTACACACACAATTGTATAAATAACGTTTTTATATAGAACTCCTTCATAAAACAGAATTCAAAGTAAATCCTATTCTTTTCATATATATATCGGTAAGTTTGAAAACAGGACTCACCATCTCCCATCAGTCTCATGTGAATACTTAACTTAGCTAAATCTCTAAGTGCACTGTAGTTAAGTAAAGGTAGGAGGTAACTTTCCCAGAATGTAACATGAAACACATTTCTTGGTGCTGATTACAGAGGAAAGCAAGGCACCACGCAGTTCACCTGTCCAGTTCCATTGCATTAAGCTGAAAAGACAAGCAGCATCACTGAGCTGCTCGAAAATTAAGGATGAAAACAAATCCCGTAACACTCCTGTACAAGAATGAAAAGAAACTTGAAGACAGTCCTCAAAATGGGATTTATACCAGAATAATCTTAGTGCAAAGATAATGCTGTTTTACATAACATTATCTTGTATTTATTCTTTTATAAAACAGTCCATTAAAACTAGAAGAGTTTTGAAGCACACAGTAATTTCTCCCCAATAACACCTACTAAATAAATGTGTTCAGAAACAAAAGGCTGCAGAGAAACGAAGTGCTCAAATCCCAAAAACCATGCTCTCCAAAACAGTTTCAAACTGGTAATAATGCAAACCTTCAAGCCTAGGTTTCACAGTAACTCCCAGACATCTACACTCTCCAGAATTGGGATTTCTGATTTTATCTTACGTCTCTGAATAAACAAACAATTTTTCACAAAGTTCTGGACTTTTACATTAAAAACATGGAAAATAATCACTAGGTAACTAAAATGGGCAGTAACAATATCAGAGTGATGACATTTTACACTTAGAACAAATAACTCCCCACATGGTATTCCCAGAAATAACCAGTGCTCTTGAACCAAGACTATGAAGACAGATTAACAATTAGGGTTGATCTCCCTTATTCTTTAGTCTGTAACAGAATTAGTAAACAGAAGAGAAATACAAGGCTTACAACAGAGCTGACCAATTACACACACAATCTCATCCATTCTACTTTACATTTCGTATGCCACTACATTACTTTGCTTTAGAAGTTCTCCTTGACAAGGTGCTGGAGGACTCAGCACAGACAGACAATGCTGACAATGCAAATGTTTTTATGAAGTGCTTCAGGAAAAAAAGCACATAAGCCCAAGTCACTAAAACCCAACCCCAAGCAATCTTGCAAAACAATGAGTCCAGCCTATACACAGCTGTTCCAACGCTCATTTAACCCAGAACACAACAGTTCCACAAAGCATTACACAGAACAGTCCTGTAAAACCGAGAAAACAGAAGAGAGGCGCAGTATGAAGTAATTTCAGACAACCAGTTTTGTGAGAGCTTTAATGGCACAAAATGTTTATAAGCTACAACTTATACATGTACTGTAAACTGTATATAATGTTACAAAGTGCTAACTAATTTATGAAGAATGCATAATCACTTTGGCTCAGTTAACTCCAATAGTTCAACAAACGTCAATTAAAAAAAAGTCGAATTTCTAACAATCTTCAGCTTGCACTTTTGAAACCAGTAAGTAAAGATGCATTTGCTGCAGTTACGTTTGCCTGCTGCGGTTTTCATGTGCGAGTTTATGCATTTGTTTTTCTTGATACTATTTACAAATATTCTAGGCCAGTTTTCACTGAATGTAAGAAAAATGAAGCTTACGTCTGTGTTTCCAAAACTGTAAACAGGTATAAAGCTTTTTAAACAACACTTGTCTTAACAAAACTTCAACTAGCAATAGTTGAAACCCCTTTTCAAATTATACAGCAATCTGTTTCTGTTCACTGTAAAACTAGAAGTTGTAGACTTTCAGCCGAAGCTTATAGTAGGGTATCAATAAATACTGCATTGTATCACAGCAAGTGTTACAGTGATCATGTATCCATTCCTCACCTGTAGTTTTCACAAATTTGACTTCATGGCTCCTTCAAAAAGCGTAAGTTGTGTTGATACTCTAGCCACAAGCTTGCAATAGTATTTACTAAATATTCTGAAGAAGAATTACCTTTTAATTTAGAAAGGGGTAAATTTTTTTCGTATTAAAAAGTAGTCCCTACTTAGTAAAAATCTGTTTTTCTGTTACTCCAATTTCCATACAAAACAAGGTGCTATAATTAGAACTACAAGTGTTTCAGCCTTTCTCCCATCCCCTCGGGTTTTTAGGTCTGTAAAATTATGTACTCAATGCTAAAACACCATTCACCACTTCCCCCTTCCCTCCCCCACCTTTGGGTGAAACCCAATATCCACACTTGAAACCAATATGCAGTTGTAGCAACTCAAGTGCCACTTAGAAGAAGAAAAGCCCATGTCTTCAAGAGGATTTGTTGTTAGTCTGCCCCTTTCACCCTGAAAGCATTCTGTAACAGCGTTCAGAAGTAGAGAATGAAAATAAATAAGAGTTTAGCACTGGATTTATACTTCACTTTTTTTACTTTCTGGGAGCTAACTAAAACCCAAATCTCAATGGGGATTTAACTTCTACGCATCAACTGTTTCAAGCCATCACTGCTAGTTCAAATCATCAACTTTCTATAGTCTGATGCAAGCAAATAATTCTATGTAGCTGTTCTCTCCAAACTGGCTGACTATGTTTTCTTATCATCTTCTACAAGTCAGCCTATTAAAGTTTTTATTTAAATGAGATTTTTGCTAGTCTTAAAATTAGCACTGGTTCCCTAAATACTTAGTATTAAAGTCTATATCATATTTTTTATATATTCATATATATATAAAAAAAAGAGTATTCTATCCTTCAGTCATGCTACATGTTCTGAAATCCAATAAAATCTATTTAAGGACATGACTGTCCCAATGCTTTGTAACAATTTGGTACTAAAGCTTCACATTTTGAAAACAAGTGTCACTGAAGGAGGACAAGGCTTAATGTTCCCTAAGATAGAAGTTCAACAACATTAGGAAGAAGAGTCTATCTAACATGAGACACCACGAGTGACTTTCAGATTCCATGTATCCCCAAAGGAGATTGTACAGTAAACAATGAGAGAGGAATATCAAAAACTCCTTTGCAGAAGACATTTCAGAGTTTGACAACTTCTGAATCTTTACACTCTTGCAAGATTGTCCCCATTAAAGATCAGTCAAATGCTTTGCTTTCAGAAACTGCCCTATCATCCTAATTGTAAATGGTTCCACAACAAACAGAATCATATCCTTTTACACAGAGTCTAACTACACCTACAGCTGTTGGATTTTTCCTTAATTTAAAACTACTTTTAAAAGGAAAATTTTCACATTTCAGATTTTCCCTTAAGAAAACAGGTAAGGAAAAGAAAAGCTTCTTCACATGCAAACAATGCAATTTCTCTAATATTTTCTAGGCATCGGACAGGTTCTCCTACAAGGAATAAGGAGCTGACTTCATAGAAAAGACAAGATTACAACAATTACCTAATATTAAAATATGCTGATGGATTTAGTTATCCTACTTTAAAATTTATGCAGTTTTTGCCTCCTGCAAATCAAATTATGTTAGCCAATACAAAGGGCCAAGTAAATTCCCCCAAAAGCTGATTTAAACTGTTTTTTATTGCCAGTGATTTCTTAGTTTATTTCACAACCAGCTTGGGTTCCTTTTCCAAAAGAGAAATTCAGTCTCACTCCAATCAATAATTTTCTTCCAAAGAGCCTGTTAATTTTATCACCATTACACAGTCAACATTTATACCATGCACAGCTGCAATTTAAGTCAGGTTGCACTAAGGAGGCAACAGCATCACTGATAAAATTAAACTTGCTGGTGGCATTTTGCATTGAGAGAAGCCCTTGCAACATATAGACAGTTGTAAACTCCATTCAGCAACTCTGACGTGTCTTGCAGGCCAAGAGGCAAGGGAATGGGAGGAGAGAGGGAAAGAATGTAGATAGCGAAACACCTCAACAGAGTTCCAACACAATACTGAATTCCAGAGTTAGCAAAAACCTGGATATGTAAGGAAAGGGTGAAGTCAAGGTCATGCTTAAAATGGTCTCAAGTCAAATGTACTAAATGAGACAGTAACACCTTCACAGGTCACATGGATTTCCAGGTTTTGCACTCCATCTTTCAATAAGTGCTGGCTGAAGGTGTGGTCAGTCGTTTTCCAATGTAGATGCTGAAATAAAAAGTATAAGGCATAACGTATTTCACAGAGATATCCCCTGCTTTCCAAACAGTTTGCACGCACTCAGCTAGTCTGTCTTTCATTAAGTCTGATGAGATTCTTCCAAGGATGTCACTTCATTTCTATAAAATTACCTAAAGAGCGAGATTTTCAGATAAGCCTAGAAGCACTGGTGCTATCAATGTTCAGTAAAAGCAGGTTTCTTCCAGTCCCAAGCTCATTTGAAAACCCCACTCCAAAAGTTTGTGTTGTGTCTGTGGAGCACCTGACACAGGGACTCCTGAGGAGAAGAGCAACACACTCCTGGATTACTACAATAAAGCAAATAAAGTACTGCCTATAAAGGGAGGAGGTAAGCTTTACAACACTGAGCACTGAGGACCTACACAATAAACTATTGCTTACAAAGGGAGTGTGTGAGCTTTAAAGCACTGAAGAGCTATGCAAACACTGACCTCTAACAAATTAATTCAGGCACAAATAAATTTGCTGTGGAAATATACAATTTTGCTCTAGTACAAATATTTTACAATATATTCTCATATATTCTACCTTCCCAATTTATTTAAATGATTACAGGAATTTGAAGACACTGGAAATACACTCTGAAAAACAAATATGAAGCTATACAAAAACATATTTTGAGAACATGTCTTTGCCCCATGATAGAAGGACACAAAGTGAATGAACATAACACACAGATTAAGCAAGCGGAGAGATTATGTTGGATTATGCAGACAACGAAAGCAGTGCTGAGCAGAGTCGTAGCTGATCTCGCAGGACACATGCAGTATTTCATGTACCTTTAAGTATCCAAACCTTAATTTTGAGTAGTATCACACAATTGCAGCATTAGACACTGAAAATAACAGAGTATGTGCCATACACACAGAACTTCAGCATCAGTATTTGCATAATGTGGGTTTGCAATGGTTAGTAGAAGTTACAGCAGTTTTCCATTTATCTTTACTCTCTCTACATTATAAAGCATAAGTAGAATATATATATGAAGCATATAAGTAGAACATGTGGATAATCAAATGGCACATGTTATAACTGCAAAGGTTATTTGCAAGTTCATGATAATCCATGCATTTTCGATACAAGAAACTTGATGTATTGTGGAAATAAAATGTTTTAATGGTTGAAATGTTTTAATTGCTGCAATGCTCTCCTGCATTTCAAAAAGTGTACTAAGTCTACCTTGAGCAAGGTGCAACAACATAAATATTCTAGCTAAAGCCCTTTTCAGCAGGTACCTGGCATACAAGTGGCAAAGCAAAGCCAGATGCAAAAGTTAAAGTGAGAATTAGGTTAATACTTACCCTAGTCCCAAAGCCAAAACATGAGATATGAACAGAGATGGAATGAAAACCTTAAGAAATTCTGCAGAGAAAATGCCACCTTTTTTCATTGCTCCACTTTTTCTCATACTTAAAGACACTGAACGTTTGGGATGTCTGAAATGAAATTCCCTAAAAGAAGAGGGAAAGAGGAGGAAAAAAAGATTTTCGTTTCTTTCTTTTTTTTTTCCTTTTTTTTTTTTTTTTTGTTGCACACAAATGCACAGATCTCTGTAGGAACATTTTTTTTTAAGTACAAAGAGCTAAAGATCCCTTACATGGAGTAACGAATCAAAGAGAATAGTAGGAGGGATTGTGGAGAGACCACTTAGACAGTATAGAGACAAGGGGAGCAGTAGCTGAAGAGAGAGAGGTAGGTCCGAGAGAGAGAATTTCAGGATGCGATTTGTTAGCAAGAGCCTCATTTTTCGTTCCAAACAGAGACAGAAGTCTGCCAGATTTAGACAGCATCCTCTATTTTAATAAAAATGCTTTGCATTCAAGGATCTCAACGCTTCCCCTTCCGTGGATGAACATTACATATTTTACATAGAAAGAAAAAAAGGTACAAGAATTTAGGAGACTTGCTCAACACTATTCCATTCAATAAACCAAACTAAATGCCATGAATCCCAACTCCAAGTCCCCAGCTCTTCCAGTAACTATAATTTTGTCAAGAAACCCTGACAAAAGGTTTACTCAGCTTGCTGTGGATTGTTATTACTTTAAATTAAAAGATAATTCTGTTGCTATTAGGATTTCCACACTTCATTGTTTTGACTTTGTAACCTCCCCAGAGAGAAATCTTTTTCCAAAATGATCTTATTTATAGAGCCAGAGTAATTCCATGCAACTTACGATTCCTCTCTCTTTCATATGAAAATATTCACTAAAATAGTGCTTAACTTACTTGGGAGGAATGTTTTCAGGCCTACTTGACCAATCTGACACCCAGTCAGCACTTTTCTTCAAAACTTCCAATTCTTTCTCTCCTTCTACTGCTTCTTCTTCAGACTGAAAATATACATGGGACAAGCCTTGTAACATTCAATTAGCTCCTCCTTACGGTGTTAAATCGAGAGCAACAACAACAGTGCTAAAATGATAAGCACTATTTGTCAGGTAGCACCTGATAAACAAGCAAGTGTTGTTGGCCTACTGATTATTTAAAGAGATTTTATTATGCTAACAGGAGAATCTGCACAAGTCAGTATACCACAAACGTTATTCCTTTATGCGGGACTTCCACATCATTGCAAGTTCCTTGGGTTTTAACAAAAATTAAAAAAGAAAAAGAATATTCTTTAAAGCTTAAAAGTAATAAACCAGCATTATGTAAAAAGTATTCATGTTTTCACAAATGGCAAAAACTTGCAGTTGATGGCATTTGATTTAAAGCATACAGAGTGTGGCTAAAGCACAGAAAGACAGCCACATAAAAGGATTCAGAAACAGTATTTTAACTTTAAATGTGTTATTAGCTGTTTAAAATTTAGATTACTTGCAACTAGCAGCTTCTACTGGCTGCATCCCAGATGGAGCAGGGAAAGGCAAGCACTCACGACACAACTACTAGTTGCCTTGATTCAAAGATTTAATGTTACATTATTTGATTCAAGTGTTACCACATAGGAAAAAATAAAATGGACGAGAAAAGGCCACTGACTTTGGTACAAACTCCTCCTTTGCATTAAAACAATTTCCTGATCCACCCTTAGTAAAATACACCACTTAACATTAAAGCAAAAACCATACCAAACCAAAAGCCATCAAATACGACAGTCACAAAAGACCACCAACTTCACTTAAATCCCTGTGGCTCTACAGGGCAGAGCTGAAATAGTCCTACTGTTCAGCCAGGTCTTTGACAAAATTAAATGCAAGGTTTAATTCTTCCAGGAATGCTTTTTACTTATACTGCTGAGGACAGCAAATTCTATTAAATGATAAAACTAAGAGTTCAGCATTAGTCTCCTCTCAGTCTGTATTATGGCAATTACTCACTATCATGTGAGCTGACTATCTGTAGAGCAATAAACTGAACCCTCTAAAATCCTGTGCAGAAATATAAACATTTCAAAGAAAACAGGTTTGACACACGCAGTGCAAACAGTGCTAGACAATAATATGACTGCTACTAAGCAGGGCAATTCTCAACTTTAGAGATGGAGCCTCATTTTTCCCCTCACTTCAAAGCTATTAATCTCTACAAGTCAATACAAAATGTAAGCCTAAATAAAGTTTACTAACCGTGTGCTGTGGCTAAAAATAATCATTCTGAAGTGTGTTTTAATTTAACTCCCTAAAAGATAATTTAAAGTAACATAGGCTTGACTGCACAGAAATTACTTACTATTCACTAAAAACTACTTATTATTTACAGGAAGGTACTATATCAATTTCTAATAAAAAAGACTGACTTAAAAACCTGCAAGAATAAAGTACAAGACAAGTAAACAGCATTACCCAAATGACTAAGGTACATCTCCAAATTCTGATTAAATAAGGCTTATAAAATTAATTTTCTTGTCCTGCAGCTAACAGCCAAGTTTAGCGTCTCAGAATGAAAAACAAAATTTGCTATCAAACTGTACAATGAATTTTTGACACATAACATTTTAAGACTTTTGACACAACAGAGCTTGCTCTACCCCTCAAATATTCCCAATGCTGATTTATAAACACATGATCTGTATACAATATCCACAACTGAAAACACTTTTTTTTTTCAATTAATGTATTTTAAAGGTTAATAAAGAAAATACCTGAGAACTACTGTCTTTACTTGTGTGCATTTCCACATCAAAAGTTATCTGTCCATCTTCTTGAGGTGAAGGGCTAAAGAGAAATGGATTTTGTTATGTCATTTTGTCATAATACACTGTCACCTAAAGAATCGTTAGCATAAACAGCATTTCATCGAGCCATTTCCACATGCACTTTTGCACACTATTTTTGTGAGGTACAGATCAAAGGTATCCGTATTAAAAAGTCTTCCAAACCCTCTCATCTCTTCATTTTCTCCCCCCATTTATAATCCTACCTTTCTCACTCAGCTCGACCAACCTCCCACTAAAGCAAAGAAAGCACTGACCAAAAACTGCCATGCAAAATCTTCAGATCCCTTATTTCTTTTAGGTAATGCTGCCAGCATTGTGAATTATACCTCTTTTTGTACCACTCCAAGCAGAAACATCACACATAAAAAAACCTTTCAATGCTTGTCAAGAATATATATTTCTTGTTAGCCTCACTTTGAGTATTAAACATTTGGTAATCTACTTGACATATTAATCAAGTATTGCACCTCAACTGACCAAACCCTAGAGAATTCAAGTAATGAACAATACAAAATAAAGCATGATGCACCAGTGCAGGTGTCTCATTAAAATGCTAAAGGCATCTTTTTAACCCAACTTAAGGTTTCACAAAAAAGGTGTATTTTAGAAACACGCAAAAGAGAATCCAAACCACCACATTTCAGAGCAATTTACTCTGTGAACAGAATGCAAAGTATTTCTTGAATGTTACTTCAACTGTCAAAAGGGGAAAAGAATTACCCAAAAGTTAACAAGTGGAAACGTAAGTTTACAAAAGAAAAAAGAAATCTGCCTTCATTCACTTAAAAAGTGGTTAATAACTGAAAACCCTCTGCTAGTAAAAGAAGCTATACAACCATCATCTAGACAACGTTCCTGACTGAACTGGAAAGCAGTCTACTGGCGACAGCTCTGACAGCTTGTTTCTTAGCAACATAGATGTAGCAAATTTTGTTTTCTATAAATGTAACCATTCTATTTTAAATACTCGTATAGATTATTTTCAAACAGTGTACTACATTCAGTCATTAAATCGGTCCTAACTGATTTTAAATAGCTTTTATATCTATCAACTACTTATGTAGGCAACCCAGTAGACATGACAGTTAAACTGCATTCACCCAGCAAAACCAAAGCAGGCACAAGCAGAAAGACAGCTAAAATCATATATAAAAACTGCCCAAGGATTTCCAAACTGCCCCAAAACTTCCTAGAAAAAAAGGTATAATGAACACAGAAGAGTATCATAATGCTCACATATGCCTTGAAGAATGATACTGTTAGGTAAGAAATATTTTGCCTTCACAGGACAATAAGCAGAACACTGAAATCAAAGGAGTACAGATTCTGAGGATCTCTTTTTCTGTTAAATCCAGTGATACATTTTAGTACGTCTAACTAAACATAAAGCCAGTGAAATTAGGTATTTTTTACACCACATGTGATTTATGACAGTGTGAAATTTAACTGTTGTGTTGAAGTGACTTTCCAGCTCTTGGATTCCTCAGCTTTTTGTGTAGGAACGATCAAGTTTCCAAATCAGATGTGTTATTTAGTAACCAGTTATCGTAAGCCAACAAGTACTCCAAATCCTGAAGCATAACAAACTTAAGCCTCAGAAAAAGCTTTATGTCCTAGCTAACATCTACAGGATAAAATCCTGCTATAAACCACAGGCAGAACAGCAAACATTTCTTTACCTGTCGCAGTGGGAACTACCTCTCGAACTGCTCTGTCCTGATTCATGCTGGGCGTCCAGGAGAATTTTTTCCATGTCTCCATTGTGGATGGAGGATGATGAAGGAACATGTTCCAGACCTCCGTTTTTCCCATTGCCATTATCGTTGCTATTGCCATTGCCATTCATCTGTAACTCCACCCAGGAACCTGTTGGGCCAGCCAGACACCACTTCATTAAAAACCCATCTCAAGTTTATCAATTACACACAGAAACAAACATGGTGAATTCTGATAACGTACACTGCTACTGGGGAGAAAACTCATAAACATGTACTGCAGGGAAGAGCAACATGTTTCTTCCTCTTTAACCAACAAAAACACCCCTAAAAAGTCATATTTTGGTGCTACCTACCCTCCAAAGCTACTCAAATATGCCCCCTCTCTCCTCAAACATTAATACTTCAATAGGCCATTTTCTCCTTGCAGTATGAAGCTTCAATTACCTATGTATCACTCCATTACACTAGTCACCGACTTCCCTGGTCTACATTCCTTTTTGAAACAACATTTTCAAGTTCTAGTCCCCAACTATACAACTCCCTACCTGCCATTTCGTATTCTCATTCCTCTCTCCACGTCCAAAGGCCCCGAATCAAACCCTGATTTTCATACACATCAGGCGGGCTGCCATCATCAAACCTGGCCCTCTAACAAACATCTCCCACCTCTCCTATCCCACCAGAACTCAAACCATCAGATGCATGAAGCAGGCATTATGTTTCCTTACAGAGCTGAAGCACCATGCTGATGTACATTTCATTACAGCTAGATTAAAAGATTTCACTGCTAAAAAGCCAAAATGAAGAACTGAGTAGTATGAGAAATGCAGAGCTCTCACATGTAATAATAGTTAATAATTTCAATGTCATTACTTCAGCCTCTTCCTACCTCCCTTCTTTTAATTTCCACAGGGACAGCCCTATAGCCTACAAGTTGAGATTTACTGGCGTGTCTGTCCCCCCCACACACCTTTTTTTTGGTAGTTATGGCCACGGGATTTCCATGTGTGCACTGAGATTTGACAAAAGAGCAAGAGTGTATCCTGAATGATAGAAGTGGCTGCCAAGAAGCTCATATACTCTGTGGTTAGGTTGAGGATTTTGATTTTAAATGTCTTTGCTTGCATTTTATGTGCACATTAACTAAATGCAAAACAGCATTTACCGGTATGTTCAGTAATGACATGTTTCAATTGGAAACAAAGAGGTTTCAAAAACATTTATCAGTAAACATTTTATTTAATATCATGAGATAAAGATAGAATAGACTTCTACTGCTCTATCTGTTCCAAATACTTAAATGCACTCTATATCAAACTGCAATTCCAATCTTCTGATCAAGACACGTATCAAGAATCATTTGGCCATACAGCCACTCTACTAGCCATGATTATGGAAGGAAAGATCTCCAGCTTCTCAAAAGCATACTGTTTTCGATGCAACATTATTTCCCACTATTGTCAGATGTACTGTCATCACAATTCCTGTGTAATTTAATTTATGTTCCATGAAGCTTTCAGGTTTGTGTTGGGTTGACTGGCTCATTTTCTGGTGTTCTGACATCTTCACCAGAGAGGTAAAAATATTCAACAAAGAAAAGAAAGTCTAAAGACATAAAAACAAATGTTGAAATAATCTTATAAATATTATTTGCACAGGTTCTAAATTGTAACACTGATTTCTTGACTTCTGACATGTACTTCAGAGTGCCTGCAATTATATTTTTTTTTAATTTTTGATAGCAAAGTTTTGGGTATGGGAACACAGAGACACAGGAAGGGATGCATGTCACAACAAGTTCACCTACTTTGAACTTGATTTTGTGAAGCTGAAACAGAAATAGAGTTAGTGCCAATTATTAACTACACCATTATACTGATGACCATGGAAGCATCATACAAGTCTGGTTTCCCCAAGCTATATTCACAAACAAGGTATTTAGGGTGTGCACAGAGCTCCTGTGCACAATCACATGATGTACACAAACTGTACTACGTATCTTCTCAGATAATCAGGTGTTAGCCAGGAGAAGACAGTCTTTGCTTCAGACCAGTCAGCACGAGTCACATACTGCATTATTTCAGATATATAAGTGCTGGTGTTTAATTTCTAAATAAAAAGACCATGCTGCAAGAACTACATCAGGAAGGCAGATCTGCCTTGTGTTAACGCCTTCACATCAAAAGGCCACACCTGCAGAAAAGCATGTGGCAACTGCAGTTAGAAGACAGATCAGAATGATTCCACTCTGGAATAGTGAGCATCTCCTGGGAGAATTAAAATGCTCAGGATCTGCAAAGACATCTATTACCAAAAAAAAATAAATAAATAAAAAAAATCAGCAGTGAGTAACAAACAATGTGAAAAGGACAGAGGGCAAAGTTGCAGGGAGATGTCCTCCTCTGACACCACAATGGAAACGCAGCAGAAGATGATCAAAACTGGTTGTTCTACTATGCAGCTACTAAAGACACCTCCACAGTACCTACGATTATGCACAAATAAAATCTTTATTGTTTATCTGGTCTGACAAAACTTAACGTTTATCTAAAATGTGTTGTGGCCACACTAGGAAGAACACTCAAACTGTGAGTAAAGAGTCCCAACAAGTTGAGCAGCAGTTTACATGGCAAGAGGCACGTTCTCCATCTGACCTCACTTTTAATGAGTCAAAATACATCCAATGAAGTGTAATCTGACATCAAGCTAAAACATGCTACATACTCCCACAGGCAGTCACAACCGGTTTGGAAGAAGGAGCCAGAGAATCCCATGCAGTTTCAAAGTCTGATTAGAGGGATAGAAATTTCTGCTTCTTTGAAAAGACGCACAGGAATATAAGACGCACAGGAATACATGTGAGAACAAACTGCCCAAGTAATAGAGAGTGGTTTTTGCCTCAAGCTTTTTCTAGAACTAGGGAAGTTACATTAATCACCCACATGAGAAATCTTGATTATATTAAATATAATTATATTTGTACTTGACAGTAAAATGGGAAATATAGTAGAATTAAGAGTAGGAAAATTCAGAGATGTGGTGGCATTTTCTCCCTTCACAAATGACATCACACACACTTTGGAAGAACAAACAAACCAACCCCACAACTGCTTATATGAATGGTATTTTTCTCCAAAATTGTTTCAATTTTGGCCATTTTCCAAGGCTAATTATTTCACTATGAACTGGTACACAATGACTTTAATTACATGTTTTTCCATAACTGATGGACTATTTAAACAACAGTAGCTAAATGGCGGGGTGGGGGGGTTGAGACGGGGTGGAAGAAGAGTGGTTTCATTTTGTTTATTCACTCTGTGATTTCACTTGGGTGGTTGGGGTGAAGATATCAAGGACAATACATAAATTCTATATACACTTTTTTTTATATACATAAGTACTTTAAACTAGTAGCTCACATGGAGTCTAAGCCATGGTCAACTTGAATAAACTAAGAAATATCACCCTGACAATGAAGTACACCATTAAAAAATAATAAAAGAGAAAGAACAGAAAGCTGTTTGGATTCCCATAACAGTAATTGTTAAACACATTTTCCCTGACAGAGCAAGATGGGTTCCTGCCTAAGGTGGGATTTCTTCTTTTTGTCAATATATAACAGAGCTTTGTAATAATTAAAATACAGGAAGCATCTAGAATTTCCAGAGCAAACAAGCCTTCTTTTTTTAAGGACCCAACCAAGCACAGGTTCAGTTACCAGTTTTATTCCCAGGTCTCCTGACCTTTGATTCAAGTACTTTGAATCTTTGAATGAAAGGCCCTAAACATGCACAAATGTCATACAGAACCAAATGAGTAAGTGTCTAAGCTCATTAGCTTGAAAAAAGTTCACTGAAAAGTTTATGCAATGGCAGAAAATATACCTGTAAACACCAAAGCATTGTGGAGTAGCTAAGCATCTGAAAGCAACACTAAGCCTACATGGAGCTGATAGGTTGCATTTGTTTTGTTCTCAGAGCACAGACTATCGAGTATTTCCTCTCATACCTTGCACTCATCACCTTCAGTAATCACACTGATTTAGCTAAGCCTCTACCTGCCGATCCAGCAGTAAACCCTATGTGAGCACAGGCTGAGTGCGCTCATCTCTTGTTGCTCCTGTCTTACAGCAGACTAACACATCTCACTGAGTAAGTTAACAGAAAACAAAAAGGAAATATTAAACCACAGAAGCATCAAAGCTCACGATTTCTAAAGCATTGAGTTAGGTACTGGGCATGTTGCAACTTTAAGTATAATCGGTATTTAAGTATGCTAACAGCCTTAAATAATTTGCTAAAATACCTATTTGACTCAGGCTAACGTTGTAAGCTGCTGTCCTTATCACAAGGTGTAGCATTACCATAACACAAAAGCTGTGTTATGAAATCGGCACACTTTATTCTTCTTCAGTACAATTCCCATTGAGTTACAGGAGATCAACCAGCCAATATATTTCGTGGTCAGTTAAACTGCATTGTAAACCACGAAAGTAACAGTTAATCATTAATGTAATTTATTCATCTCTCCAACTGCAGTATCCTTAATAATTACAAACAAATGACATACTGGAGGAGCTGTTTAAAACGAGGGAAAAGCATCTGCCAAGTAAGTACGAGAGCCTACATAAAAACCAGCCCTACCAGTGTTATCCTAGGAACAAAAGGATGCAGCAGAGCAGCTGACATAGATGCCGGATATAGAGGAAAATAGCTCACGTCAGTGGTATTGACTCAGCCACTGAATAAACTCATTCCCACAGTCACGCTCCTCCCCCTACCCTGCTGTATCCCCATCTTAGCTGTTAACACCAGCCACCGAATAAACTCAGTTTAACCACGAACGAACCTGCTCCTGCTCTCCTCGGCTCGCACCGAGCCAGAGAGCCAGCTCCTTCCTAAGGCTGCATTGCCGTGGCCATTTCCCCTCAGCCGCACCGGCTGCAGCCTCAGTGGGGCCACGGGATCCGACAGCCACGGTCCTCACCTCATCTGCGGCGCGCAGCCCCCTCCACCGAGCCCCCTCCACTTTCCCAGGCCCGCACCCAGCAGCTCCCGCTGCCTCAGCGCTCGGAGCTCCGCGCACACCCCGCTCCCAGCCCCGCTGCCCGCCGGGCCGCCTCAGGCAACGCCGCCCGCGGCGGGCCCCCTCAGGCCGCGCAGCCCGCCTTTTCCTCCCAGCCCCCCGGGCGGGGGCAGCCGAACCAGTTACACCCGTCCCGCCGCCGCCGATTGGTCCCGCGGCTCTCGAGGCCCCCTCCTCCGCCAATCGCAGCCCTGGAAAGGGGGCACGGGGAAGAAGGGGTCGCGGCCCACGAGCTACCCCTCACGGCCACAGCCCCCCCGCCACCCTTCCCCTCAGGCAGCACTCACTGTTGAGGCCCGGCTCGGTGTGCGTGCCCTCAGCCGGCGGGTTGTTGTTGTTGTTGTGCTGCGGTGGCTCCTGAGGGCTGGACATGGCGGCGCAGGAGCGGTGGCTGAGGTGACTGAGGAGCCGCTGGGGCTGGGACAACAACAACAACCCCAGACTCCGCTCCGGGCCCGGCCACCCCCCCCCTCCCTCCCCTTCCCGCCTCTCCCGCACTGCGCACGCGCGACTCGCACCGCTCCCGCCTTCCGCCCTCTGCGCACGCGCCGCCCACCATGGCGCTCACCGTGCTTGCGCACGTCCCGCCGCCGCCGCCGCGCGTGCGCCGGGCAGGTCGTGAGGGGAAAGGCGGGAAGGCTGCGAGGGCCGTGAGGTGCCGGGTGTCAGCGCCTCACACAGCCGAGATCCCTGGGACACGGGGGCCGTGAGGTGCCGGGTGTCAGCGCCTCACACAGCCGAGATCCCCGGGACACGGGGGCTGGAGGCGCCGGCCCTCCCCACACAGTGCTCTATAGAACTGTCAGGCAGCGCTGTCCTCTCACGAGAGACGGCCGCATTCCCTCACCTCAGCTATAAGCTGAGTCCTAGGGCTCCTGTTCCATTTCCAGAGAAGACAAGATCTGTTCGCGCAACTCCGGACTGTCAAGCCTCTATTGCGGTACCCATCGAGCCTCCAGCTCAGACATGCTTCCACATGAAAGACTGCAGCGAATCCCCCTCCCTCAGCGCAGTGGGTGTGAGGTAACCTGTCAGACCTGCATGGCACAATGGTACGAGTCTCCAAATGCTTCTTACCTCTCTCATCAGTCTTGCTTTTGCTTCAGGAAAGTTTTAAGCCAACTAGTAGGTCCAGGAACTGCAGTTGTTTATGGAAGATAAGGCTCAGAGGGGTCCTGATCACTCCCTACAAGTGCCTGACAGGAGGATGGAGCCAGGAGGGGCTGGGCTCTGCTCCCAATGGATGGGACAAGAGGAAACGGCCGCAAGCTGCACCAGGGCAGGTTTAGATGGAGCTGAGGAACAATTCCTTGCCCAAAGGGTGCTCAGGCATTGGAACAGGCTGCCCAGGGCAGGGCTGCAGTCACAGTCCCTGCAAGTGCTCACACACCCTCAGTGCCACGGGTTGGTGGTGGCCCTGGCAGTGCTGGGGTAAGGGTTGGACTTCATGATCTTAAAGGTCTTTTCCAATCTGGTTGATTCTATGACATACATATGAAATACAGTTAAGATCATCTGAAAGAACTAATGGTCTTTAACAGCCATTTGAAATGATAGGTTTAGCAGACAACCCACCCTTTTGCATGGCAGGTTTTTTAATTCTTGGCAAACAATTAAGAGAAGATGGCATCTGTAACAAAACAGGACTTGTTCCGGGATGCAAAAGTAGCTACAAAAAGTGAAATTATTAGTGTGTGCCACAGTTTCCTTTCAGCATGAAAATGAAGAGGTAACCTCAGGGCATTTACGCACATACTGCTGTACTGAGGCTGGGAATAACACTGAATTTCCATAGAAGAGACTTTCAGATGCGGTGAGAGAGATGCAAACATCTCTCATCATGCACCTTACCCTGCTGAAGCTTCTTCAGTCGTAGCATGAGTAGCTTCTGAACCAATTACCTATTCTAAGTCGCTTTCATGAAATGATCATATATAGAAAACAAGGTTCTTCTAAATTATTAATTTCAGTGAATCAGTTCCTCAAGCAACATGATGCAGATACTTGGTATGGCAGTTAGCACAACCTTTACTGGGATTCTTCTGTTTCCAACTTCCTTTTCCACACACATCTTCTAACAAAAAGAACAGCAAGACTAACTTTCTCAGAGATGATTATTTAATTCACCTTCACAGCTTGAGAAATCACCTTTAGTAACTTCATTCCATTCGACATCACTTAAAACTTCAAGGTTTATTTTGTGGCCTATAGTGGTTTTGGTAGTGTACCTTCAGTCACATCCCACACACATACACATAAGTATTTTGCTTCCCAGCAGCAGTAAAGGAGCCTTTTATATCATAAACCCCTGCCATCATCAGCCCTGAAAATACAAATTGTAGGATTTTACTGTACCATTCTTACCAAATGGACTGTGTGTCTGTACTGAATGTGTGACCTTGTGGGAAATCTGTGTGTCTCTGGGATATCGCTGGTAGGGAATTGGCTGTGTGTAATAAAAACAAAGCAGTAATTTAAATAATTTTATAAATCAGGAAGGCCACAGATAACTTTCAGATTGGAATCAGAACAATAAGCTACTCACAACTTTGAATAGAAAACCTGCCCAGGTAACCCTATCCTACTTTGCAATCCGAACAATCACAGGCCAGCATCATGACTATTTGTCACCTCCATCATTCAGGAAGCATTTGCTATAATACCTGTGGCATGAATATTTATCAGTAAAGTGGGACTATTAAAATTTCTGAGTCAGAAAGAAATTGATCAAGATTATAGAGTGAGTCAATGTAGAGCCAGAAATAGCATTCACAAGTCCTGACTTTAAGCCCTGTGCTCTAACCACTACACAGGTTCCTGAAGGCAGTTGGGTGATGTAATTAATATTTGTAAAGTAATTTGAATCCTTGGATGGAAAATGCTATGACAATAGCAAGGTTGGAGGGACAGAAAACCACATGTTAACAGAAGAGAAACAATGGCCATAAACTCCTGGAAAAGGCCATGTGCAGTGAAGTACGGTCAGGGTTTTCTTCTGGAAAGTTAGAAAAAGCCTTGAAGTGGATCAAAATCAAACAAATATAAAGCTACATGATTTATCTTGAAGAGCAGAGCCAACCTAATCCCACCCCTCTATTCTCACAGTTCCAAGGTGTTGTAAACATTTGAAACAATTAGTCTTAAACATGCTGCAATTACTTTTATTTTCTTCATGTTGTACTTCTATGCCCCAAATCTGAAAAAAATGCTAAGCTGTTGCTAAAATGGATGCCAGCATCCACCAGCCAGCAGTCTTTTGCCTCCACACCTCGGTTGGTATCTTCATGCCAGTGGCAGTGATGATGCATCCTGGAAATGCTTGCTTTGTTTATATCTAACAACTGATCAAACATGTAGTCTTTTCAGATGACTGGCAATTCTGAAGACGGCTTTGAGGGACAGTCACAGCATCTAACCGTGATCCCTTGCATTTCTGAAGCATCCACCTCTCTTTGGTAACATTTTGCCTCCTAGTGGAGAGCACCGACAGAATTGCAAGGGCTCCTGAGGAGAAACAATAGATGGATTGTTTGCAAAAGGTTAAGATCATTAAAATTCAAAGGTAGATTTGGTATAGAAATGGAACTCACAGTTTCTTAGTGTCTCAGTTGTATCACTTTAGAAAGAAATGTTCACTCTCTCTATTCCAGCTGCTATCACTTTCTTCCACCACTCATTTTTACAAGCCCAAACCTTCCTGTATCAGGTTTAAATAAACGTTTGCTAAAGGCAAACACAAGACAAGTCACATAAGACACCACTAGTCACTAAACAGCAACCTCACTTCCAGCACACCTCTCACATATCTTGATCCAGTACATCCGTCCTTGGACTTATTAATGACATGGCAAAGGGCAAAAGGAAACAGCTTTTGTTCAGTTTATGTCAGAAGTGTATCTTGTGAACTGGGAGGCTGTACACCTTCTCTGCAGCCCGAGGTGAAAAGCTGAAGACCAGTGCAAAGGAGATTATGTTGTGCCTACGAACAACTAATTCCAGAGCCAACAATAAAACAATTACAAAAGTATTAGCATCCCATCATCCAGCAGCTCCTCCCTAAGAGAGGGAAGTACAGGTTTCTACTTATCAGCACCAACTGTGGCTTTTCCAGTTTGGCTGACAGTAAAAGAATATGTACTTGAATAATAAATGCTGGAGTAGGAGTTAGTCCTGCCTCAACAGAACAGGAAGGGAAAGCAGGGTGTTGCTGCATATTCAACTGTTTTCAAGGCATCAGGCACTTCTCAACAGGAAAATAGTGAAGACACAACAGCCACAGAAGTCTGACCCCCCAGGATTGTACCAGTTGGATAACCAGCTTACACTGAATGTTAACTGTTGACAGCAGGATCACTGAGGTTCAGAGTATGCCTGTAATTTTACAGATACTAACTGCTTAAGTAGCAGTTCTTGGCATTCTGCTTCCAGATAAGACAGCAGGGAACAGAACTTGTCTGTATTTCATCTGGTATTAAAGGACAGAGAACTGAGAATTTGTATTATTTCATGGGGCACTGGAGGAGACCTCTAGAGCAGCACAGCTGCTGTTGGGCACCCCAGCACCCCCTGACTGGGAAGTGCTCCAGGAGACACCCAGAAATCACAACGCAGGAGTAGTGTAATGGGGCAGCAGGCAATGTGCTGGAGGGAAGAGATCAGTAATTTCAAAACCACCTGCAAATAAGAGAAAAAGCAACCTGACAAGATTTATTCTATGCATACTTTTATTAATAAAATATAAGTTTTACAGCATATGTCAATGGACAGTGTGCTTAGAGAATTCTCTAGTTGGATAGTATGACACCAAAGTCAGTAGCTGGTTTTGGTGAGGATAAATTAAACCTCAGATGACATGCCAGGGATCGCTGCTACTGCCGAAAGCAAAACTCCTGCCTAAGACTAACTTTAGAACCCCCGATTCCATCCCCACACACACAGCTGAGGTCTGAGGTGGTTTCGCTTGACTGTAGTATTGCTTGGAGGCTGCACTTTGTCCTCTGGGAAATCTACCTGTTCCCTTCTGTGTCATCTTCACATTCTCACTTCCTTCTGCCTCTGTGCTAAGCGACTTCTCAGATATTCAGTGCATCATTTGGGATAGATACAAGTGTGGCAGTCTTAATACCATGACCCTCCAACTTCTCAAAATAGCAGTCATTAAACCTATACCCTTCTTCGCAAAACGGAGATGAATTTTACCAGCTCTGATGCAAAAGAAGCATCTAACTACCTCTTTGCCCTTGTGATAAAAGAATAAACCTTGGCCCTGATCCTGTAAACACCTATACATATGATTAATGTTACTCAACAAGTTGTTTCCGTAACTATTAGCAAGTATAGTCATGAGTAAAATTAGTCACATGCTATGCAAGCAGGAATAGGGCCTATTAGTTTATTCACCCATTGAAGAACAGTTGCTGTCTCTGGGGCAGTTCAATTCTTTACAAGGCTAACAGGTGAAAAAAAATAAAGGTAAACCCCTTACAAAGGCTCATGGTCAGGCATGCATGTTACAAGACAAATACTGTATTTAAGAGAACCAGATCTAATAAATATTAGAATTTTTACATTTTCAAACCACTGCACAAGGAGTTAAATTAAAGTATGACTGCAATAGTAGTCGTTAGCCTCTAACCCAGCCATAATTTTACAGCAGAAACAGTATCTTAGTTGATCAAATAATAAAGGCATTATAATAACTACCTATAACTAAGCCACAGAAATAAATATAGGTAACTGAAAAGTAAAAATTCTCCCAGTCAAGGTAAGTTCACTACGACTTTCAAACTTCATTCTGAACATTTCTTTGAAGGAGGAGGAAACCTAAAAGCACAATTAGCAAAAATATCTGGAGGTAAAAACTCATGAGCCTTATAAAGCATCAATATCTAGTTCATCTTTGGATAAGCCTTATTTGCTGAAGAGTTTAAATCTCTCAAATAACTATGAACACTTATTTCATGCAGCTTCTGTACTCCACGTATTTTCTGATCATTGCACCATTTAACATTTCTGTAAGTGCAGTAACTTTGAAAAGCCAAAAGCAACACTTGCATGGTAAAACTACATTTCCACTCAGTTACTGATAGCAATAAAATACAGAAAATAGAGCATCTCAGAATGCAGTGTAGTCATTATCTATGTAATCACGTGGTATTGTGCACTACAGAACATCATACTGCCAGACAAGAGTTCAGACAACAGTTTAAAAAGCCACAGGGGACTTTGTACTCTAAACAAGGCATTAAAGGTATCGTATCCTAAAACAAGGCATTGAAGAAACCAGGACAAAACCAAACATTAAGACGTTAGTCCCGTAAAACAGATTTTAAAACCTGAAAATTCTATTCCTCTTCCAATTTAAGCAATAGGGTTTTTAAAAAAGAGCCTTCAAGGATACTGGAACAGTATCTGACCTGTTCAGATTGTGGCAAAATCTGACAGCAGTTCATGGACTTGAAATGGAAGTGGTGTTCTGGTCATTCATGAACGAATGCAGCTACTGTGAAATCCCTCCCTCATTTCATTCCCATGAAAAATAATTAATACTGGTTAAAATCATTACAAAAAACATCATTTTATTTTCATGCATCTAAGGTAAAACACAGAGTATTTGTATAAAGAGGTAGATTAAAAAAAAAACAAAACAAAAAAAAATACCAGATTCTCCATTCTTTGTCACTTTTATTCAGTAGTTTGTTTTTTCCTTGTTTTCTCCTTTTTTGTTTTTTGGTGCCAGACATGGCAAGGAGTGATTACAGTCAACTGTTTATTAAAACATTGGTTGCAACACAGACCCCCTTTACCACTGACCCCAAACGGACCCATTTCATGTGCTTTATTTTGTTGGGTTTTTTCTACACCACCACCAAGGCGAGGTGGAGGGGGGTAAAAGGGAAAGGGGGAGTCCAGGAGGCCAGAAGGAGGAGGAATGCTACAAGCCACAGCAAGAATGAGCTGTATTTAATAAAAAAAGGGGGCCACAAATGATACAGTAATGAGGTTACACAATTAAATCCCATAGCATGACTGAAGGCTTTCCCTGTGTTGGACGTCATCACAATGGAAGGCATAAAAAGTGGAGTAAACCGATGTTGATACAGTCCAATCTAGTCCATTAGGCAAGATGGTGCAAGTAGTCATTTAAATTAAAAAGTGCCCTATCCTCACCTAAATGGCTAGCAGACATGGAGAAGAACGCAGTGACACATCAACAGAGCTTTCTCCATGTAGCTATAAAAGTGTGTTGTCATATGGCACATTTTTAAACACTGGAAAGGGGGTGCCATAATGGACCTCTCATTCTCTTTCGTTTACAGGTACAAATGCTAGATTCAACTATTTCAACTATGCAGGAAGTGGACTCTTCAGGTAGGAATGCCAACCCTAATTCATTTTGTCTTGAAATATATACAAGTTGTTTGTAGTAGCTACGGCAATGATGTTTTCTTTAGGATGCCAGGCTGTGTGTAGAATCTTCTTGTTGAAGTCTAGGCTGTCAACACTGATTTCATCCTTCTTTCGCTTACCACTTGCACATACTTTACGGGGCTTCAACACGGTACGGGGCTTGTTGTTTTCCCGGGATGCCTCTAAGGTGATGTCTCGCTTTGTGTTCCTGTCAAACATTCTGAAGAAGTTGTTGTAAGATCCTGTCATGACAATGCTGCAGAGAGGGAAAAAGAAGAAAGGAACAGTTCAGTTGAAAATAACCTCTCTCCTTGCATGAAGCCTGAGGGTCCCAATGAAGATCATGCCTTATTGTATAATCAGAAAGTAGGCAGTCTTGCCATTACCTTTTACAAGCTGAAGTGAAACTAAGGTATTGGAATGTTTTATAGATTAGAAAAAATAGTATCTTTCTCCTTAAAGTGTGTACCTTAAAAGATCCAATTATCTAAGCACTTTAATTTGTCATCACTCAGTTTGCTTCTCACACACACGAGGAAGCGAGCTAACAAAAGCAAAATACATGGTATTTTTAGCCACATAATTTCGGTTACATGAAAGTTGCATGAATTCAGGTACTAACAAACATACTGAGTTTGTGATAACACCTTACAGGAGATCCTTATAAGACATATGCACTTACAAGTTTCCCTGCCCTTCCTTTGCCTCAAAGAATACTTGGTTTAAAAAACCCCAACAACCTCTATCTGACAATACTGGCAGGGCTACAATGAACTGATTTAGATCTAGCAAGTAAGCAATTAGTGACATGATTAACACAAAAGCAATAGCTGTCTTATATGCTACTTAAATTGGCTACTCAGCCATGCCCAAGCAAGGCAAACTTAACAACTTCTTGTAACAAAGAGAATCCCTAGAAGGTTTTTCGTAAGTGTCCTACTTGCTGACAAAGCAGCTTAATCAGAACACGCTTTGCTACATCAAGGATTAAGAGCTAATATACATCCATTTAAGTTTATTGAAGTACTAAAATATTATTCAAGCCAGTCCCTGAATAAAACCAGACAGATACAAGGTCATACCTCAAGATGCCCATTTTAAGAATAACTTAAGCGCATAGAGAGAATTAAACTTGCCTGTCTGATCCATTCCAACAGCATTCAAATTTGTCAAAAATGCAATCATTCTCATAGAGTGAACAAAGTTTACTTCTGAGGTATTCATGCACCTGCAAAAAGAAAAAAAACGTGCGGTAGATAAGCTGAAGGAATATTGAACCTGCACACCTGTAAAACAACCTGCACAGACTCTGTTCCAAACACAATGAAGTACGTGACTGCCCACACCGTCTCCACCAGAGCACGCACAGCTCCCTCCTCTGGATGGATGAGGAGCAGAATGAGCAGAGGCCTGAATTAACATACTCTGCTCTACAAAGGGAAAAGAGCTGTCTCCCAGAACTGGGCAACCCTTCAGAATGCCTTCCCTCTCCAAGCAGCTCTCATACCCTCACACTACCCCTTTCAGATACCTGTAAGACTCTGCTTATTTCTAAAAATCATGCTTTGGTAACTGATGTCTGATGACATGAATTTCGTACGTCAGATGAGAAGATCCCTTCCCAAATTTCCTTAGACAGGAAACACCACAGCAATTACCAGTGCTGGCTAAAAACATCTTCTGCAAAGGAAATGTTTTACCTCCTCCCACTTTGTCCAGGAAGGAACACATGAATATAAAGTCATCTGAAGACTTATGCTATCTTACTGCTGAAGATAGCCTTTATTGGGTAAGAGGGAGGCTTTTTCATACCCAGACATGGGTTTGGGTTCTGCAGTCAGCCTGCAACTAGCAAGATCCTTAAGCACATGTGTGAAACACAAATCCCACCAATGCTTTCCCTGGATGTAGTCATCTGTAGACAAAAGTCTAACTGCTATATCAAGACTATTCGTAAGACTTAGTGTCCTTCAAGATTTTAATTTCTAGCCTATATCATCTTTACCAAATACCTGGTATGTTTCCACAGGTCTGTTTTCCATATTTAAATCCCAGATCTTCACTGACAGATAATCTCTAGTCATCATGTATCGACCACTATGGCTAAATTTGACATCAGATATGGAAGAGATGATTTCAGAGAAAAATGATCTGTTGCTAGGATCTTCTGGTTCTTCAAACACTGTAGGAAAATAAGACAGACATTTCAAGAAGTAAGCCTGTGTCTTGTCCAATGCAATACACCCACATTAGGTTAACCTCTCAAAAACCTTGCCACAATCCACTTCTAAGTAAGTGAACTACTAATACTTTGAGTATTAATTCACACATGTCAGATTTCTAGACATCAAGTACACACCAAGCAACTAGTATTTGGCCTCCTGAAGCCTGCAGAAGGCCATTCCTAGCCCACTAGTTAGGCAGACTCTCAAGTTTAAGCTGCTAATTTATTCATTACTTTGGCAAAACATGAACCTAACTTTGATATTTATTTAGAATATAGGCTTAAGATCTATCTAGTCAATACACTTCAGAAATCCAATACAAATACACACAATTCAATGCTTAATCTGTGCCTCGTTTCATCTAGCAGCAAGATAATCATATTCCAGAAAATGACAACAAACAGTGCAGGACAGAACTTACATTTTGAATGTCGGTCACAGAGTGCTGATGCTCTCATATCACAGAGACGAATCGTTCCTTTACTGCTGCTGTACACAAATGTGTTACAGCTGTTTGGGTGGAACTCTGCCGCTGTTATCACCTCTGTGAGCTCCTCCATGTTGGCAGGCTTAATATCTACAATATCTACAGCATTTTGTTAAGAAACAGTCTCCAGTTTTCACAACCCGTTTTTCAACTTTAAAAGCACCCAGCCATGCTTTTTCAGGACTGTGGAACCCAGTCACAAACTGGATAAAAGTGAGAATCGAGTCTCACAATTTGTCTAGAAAATGAAACTATAATATTGCATTCTATAGCATTTTGAAGCTAATGCTTAGTATATGTCAAAGATTTTTCACATATTTTGTTTCAGTTCTAATTACTACATTATAAAGAAGACATCTGCAAACACATTCCTGTGATCCAGTTGCCTACACCATCTGCAGGTGCACACATGAGAGAGGGTAATGGTTAGGGGTTAGAAGGCAAAAAGCCATAAGCCCTGTTGAGAGAAAGATGTTACTTCTGACTTGCTTCTTGCTGCAAGTCAAGAATATGTTCACAAGATAGTTTACTGTGATCCTGCCTTCCAGAACTGCTCCTCTCACTTGAAACCTTCAGCTTTTTTCTTCTAAGAGTGTTCTGCACCATGCAAATGACAACTACTCCTTATACTGCTCATACTGAGCCACCCCTTCAGGAGAAACAGGGAGAAATAACCAGGATGTTGAGAGACACACTACACAAAAAGCTTTTTGTGAAAGTAAAGAAAATCCAACAGCTTTGTTGTAACCAAAAAAAAGATACTAAAACTTCTGTCTGTAATTTCTAGATGCCACAGGTTAATCCGCAAGTCATCTGCAGATAAGTACGTTTCATAATCACTATTAATGGAGATGGAATTGATGTGATACGTGTGAGCATTGGCAAATATTCTTCGTGGACTAGCTTCAACCATGAGGTCCATGGGCCTGAATACTGGCACCTGCAAAATACAAAGCAATGGAAGTTTGAGATGTAAATGCACTACAAACACAGTAGCACTCAAACACACTGTTCACATACATCAAGTCAATTAAAATATCTCAGTATCACCTCAGAAGCAAAATGTCTGCCAGCTAGCATCACAGAAAATGTAACCTTAATAATGTGATGGGACAGTTACTCACTAAGCCACAGGCTAATCTGTGGTGCCAGGGGAGGGAGAGGAGAAATCACTTGAGTGTAGCTAATCCACCAAGTGAACTACTCACCCGTAGTGTTGTAACTGTAGTAGGATCCCTATACCGTCCATCTTCCTCCTTTAAATTATAACCCTCTGGTCTTTTGTCCCTTTCACTGATTTTCCATAACTTTATGGTTTTATCTGAAATAAAACGGCCACAATTTTAAACAAAATCAAAGCTGTAGGAAAGATACTCATCTTCACAGTTGATGCACTTTAACACGAAGCCTTCACGCAAGACCACCTACGTGTACCAAAAGAGACAAAAATACTGCTTGGAGAAAACAAGAAAAGATAAAAAGCATTTCAAAGACCTCCTCCGTGGTTTGTTCTTTATAAAGTTACAGCAAGTTTCAATTAGAATGAGGACTGTTATGAATGATTAATGTCAGCTTGCTCACAGTTAATGATACACGGGTGAAGGTATTCAATGACACCTTCATCAAGCCCCTCTGCTCTAAAACAACCATATCAGAAAAGACAAATACACCACCCCATGCTATGGGACTTCTGCATCCAGGTGAGCCAGAAGAACAGGGCAGTTCAAACAGAGTAACTCCTGCAGAGCCACATCCCTAGACACGTGGGCAAAAAAACAACTTGCTTCTGGCCTTCTGGAAGTGGAGAGAAGCAGGCAAAAATCCTAATAGCAAACGTATGCAACGAGGTTACCATGCAAAATTAACTGTGAAGTCATAACTTACCATTTGTAGACAATAAAAACTGAGCAGCATTTTTCTGGGGTAACCACCTAATTTTGTTGATCTTCTCTTCAATTTCTAAACTTTTCAAGTAGTCAAACTCTGGTTCATGGCTTTGAAAGGTACTGTAAACATTGTATTCTCCTCTACTGTGAGACTGGGTTTTGTTCTAAAAAGAGAATTAAATGATCAAGATATGTATGCAACGTACAAAATGCTTATCAAGGCTGTAGACAGAAGCCAGAACTAGGTATTTATGCAGCAAGATACACAGGCAGACTGCTAGTTAGCATAAAAACATAGCATAAAACCAGGTTAAGACTACACTCTCTGGTTGCCTATGCCAGACCTGCCATGAGTACCCTTTGGTGTACAACTTGCCTTACTGCAACAAGCCTGTGGAACAGACAAAATGAGGATCATCTCTTTTGCAAGGCTTTGATTACAGTTCCTATCATTCTGGCTAAGAAAACGCCAGAGACACTTACGCAGCAACTTTGGATTCCTATACCTCCCTGAAACTCCCCTCTGCCACATGAATATCATCTCCAACAAGTTCTCATGTTAATTCCAAGCAGCTCAACTTACAAACTAACATTTTACCTAAACACTGTAGGCATGGTAAGGTTTCTTTTCTTAAAAAAAAAAAAAAAAAAAAAAAAAAACAAAACCTCAAAAAATCTTCATCCTTCTCTCATCTTTAGTGTTTCCACCTTTCTTTTAAGAAGAACATTCCCCAGGAGAACGACACAGCCACACATATGTCAGATCTACTCTGTGGGCAAGTTCAGCTTGCTAGGCACACTATCGAAATCCCACATGTCACCTCTAAATTTATACAAGCAGCTCCACATTCCCCAAGACCTTCTAAACTGCTTAAGCAGCTTTTTCTTCCTCATTTGGAGATGGGGGTGAGAAGGAAAAAAAACCCCACCTCTGCTATAATACACCTCTAACATGAAAAGTCACACCTGCAGTCAGCCTGTGCAGGATGGAACTGTCTGGAAAACTGAAAAGCCTCCAAACCTGCACAATTCCTCTTCCTACAAGATATGTTTTAGACCGTGGCTTCCTAACACCAATACTGCACTGGGTGAACTGAACCTTAAATTCCCATTTTGGAAGCAGTGCTTACTTGGGGTACCTGAAATTAATTTAAGCTTAATTTTGCAATATATTCCTGTCCCATCCTCCTTCATGAGGTTGCCTTTCCTAGGATATGTTCCTGACTAGGGACTTTGCTCTTTCCTTCCTTTGTGTGTCCCATGTCCATCTATTCATTTCATCCCCTAGCACCTCACTAGAAAATACTTCTTAATATGATCCTTGCAAGCCCACATGTATCACATTCCTCACATCATTTTCTCTTGCTTCATACCCTTACATTAATAGCTGGCAGGAGTTCTTACACTTTACAATAAGCTGTGGGGGAGGGAAATGCAGACAAAATGCTTAGAAATACAATTTGGAACTAGGATGTTGTACCACACCTATCAATTGCACTGGCTTTCCCACCCTAGAGAATGGAAGAACCTTTGTTCCAAGTTTCAGTTAGACCTAGCAAGTTAAAGCAGGGTCACTGCCCAGAACAGGCAACTTTGAAAGGAAATCTATTGTGCTTTAGGAAATGCTGGTCATGATTCAGGGAACTTCCCTTCAATTCCATACTTACCATAGTGACTGAGTCTTAAATATACTTCTTGTGGAGTCTACCAAAGCTCTATTAGAGTAGGAGAGTAGTAAAGGACTAGAGTAATATATAAAGAGATGAAATCCACCCTTGGGATAAAGGCAAAATTTAAACCATCAGACTATCGTATGGCACTCAAAAACATCCACCCAAGAAGAGGTGTTGGCCCAAGTGCCTCATGTTAAATTCCAATTTAGGTAATTACAGGCTGCCTACGCAAATTCCTCCTTCAGTTTCAATTAGATACAGTATTCATTTCCTGCCTGCTCCCTGTGTAATGTCACTTGCTTTGCTTTGCAGAAGGGCCACCACGTTCCAACCCAGAGGTGGCAGCCTTCTGGCAGTGGGTGAAGTTGCACAAGCTTGTATGTTAAGCTTATTGTGCTTGTGGGTTACTGGTTTTCTTCTTGTACATATTGTCTGAAAAGCATTCAAATGCAGTGCGATAGGAAGTGGTACATAAATCCAACTCAAATAGTTCACTGTCTTTTAGATACTCCTAACACATAAAACTTGCTCTAGACAGTTGTGCCTGTAGCATAACTCACTACTGAAGAACTAGGGAATCAAGTCCCCATTGCTCATTCCCTAAACACTGAGAAGTCAAATTATGCCAAAAACAACACTGTGCAGCTCAATCTGATAACCCAGGTGGTTCCCACTATACCCAGCTTCATAGATCATAAGGATATGAGCCATAGGTTACACATCAAAACCAAATGTAGGCATTAAAAGACAACTCATTTTCAAGCAAGCAAATAGCTATTTAAGCTTCATTAAAGGATCCTTACAGAATGCAAGCTAAAGCTCAGAGTGACAAAACTCAAGGGTTTGTGCCCCCAAAAACTACAGGCAGATTAGAGGAGGGACTATGTCCAGCCCAGACTCTGGCAAAGGAGCCTGGGCACAGGCAGGCCAGCCGGGAACACCCCACTAGATGGCTCCCCCTGACCACTGTGACTTGTCAAGAGAAGGCCCTGTCCTGGAGTTGCCTCCTACCAGCAGAAAGGAGCTTGCTCTGGGGAACTGCGGGATTCTTAAAGTTGAGGACTTTTAGAGTTGAATTTCAATGAAACACTAAGGAAAGAAGTACCAGCACGACCTTTCTAGGCAGTGACAGAAGTGCCTTTCATCCTCTCCTTGAAATAAATTCTAACCTAGTCAACTTCTAACTTTAGCTTTAGTTAAAAAACCAAACACTCCATCTCACTTCTCCTCTCAGCACTAAGGTAGATGCTCCTTCCTAGCATCAGATTTGCCTGCAGAATTCTGCAAAGACCAAAAGAACAAGTACAAAATGAAGAGATACGTTTGCTACTATTATTTTAGGATTTTACCTGATTGATATCAGAATGGACAAGGACATCTTAGGTCAGTTACAAACTCACTTAGGGACAACTTTGATTTCCCCCACTACAGTGAAATCTGAAATAATCATCACAGCCAAGTACAGTCATTATAAACCAACCAGCTTCAGCTTCCCCAAGGTCTTTTTGTGTCCTAGCCCCCTGCTTTGTTTTCACTTTAAGCGCTCTTTAGACCACAGCCAAAGAGTGTTTGAAGACAAATTAATTTCCAACAGCACCACTAAAGTTCTCAGTAATTTCTTCACTCTTAAATTTCATTATTTTAATCACTTCTTACACATCATGCACTTTGTGTAACCTCCTCTTTAAAAAGAATGAATGGGAACAGAGCAGAGTATTAAATATACCTCATGTAGTTAGCACTCACCTCCTGCTCCTGTTGAAAGATGACAACTCTACCTCCTTTGTCTCCTGTTGCTAGTAACTCTCCAGAATGGTTAAATTCTACTGTAGAAATTATATCCGCTGCATGGGAACAGAAATAAACCCATTAAGTTCATAACTCTCCTAAATATTAAGTGTTCAAGAAAGCTACAATTAAAAAATAAAATGCACACATTGATTCAGTTTAAGTATCTTTATGTTAAAGTGCAAGTAGGGAGCTCTTAAAAAATACAGAAGTAATTTTTTCAAGCTATACATTTCATACTAGTACATACAGTTCACCATGCCAGAGTTCCAAGCTGTGTTGTACACTGAACTGGTTTCAAAGGTTTTATA
>JBCJKH010057785.1:0-10751 GCA_039877255.1 Loriculus beryllinus
CCTTCCACTGGAGCAGCTTGCTCCAAGCCCCTGTGTCCAACCTGGCCTTGAACACTGCCAGGGATGGGGCAGCCACTACTCCTCTGGGCAGCCTATTCCAATGTGCCTACTTTTCCCTCCAGGATAACCCATCCTCCTACCCACACCCTGTATGTCTACACAGCCTCGGTCCCTCTCTTCCATACACTGATGCTCCACAATGAACCACAAAAGTGGTCACACTTTGGTGACACACAAAGCTCTTACTAGATAGCCAGAGGGGATGAAGATGCTCTCTGTAGGTAGGAATGGCATCAGTATCAGGAGAGGAGATTTAGATTAGACATGCAGGAAAGCCTCCTAAGCAGCCAAGACAGATCACGTAGGGAGAGAGACGAACCTCCCAACATTGCTCCATTGCTTAGAGGTTAAGAAGAGGTGAGACAAACATCTGTCAGCAGTGTTACAAGTAGGGCAAAAGGGCAAATCAGATGACCCCATAAGACTCCCTTTTTTTAATCCAGCCTCTTTTTTTTTTTCTGATTATATGAATTTCTAAGCATTTGAGGTCAAGGGTGCTGGTTAAATATAAGCTATTATCCTGTATTTTCAGCAAGGAAAACCAGAGAGGTATTACCTGGAACTGTTGTTCATCAGCTGAGTGAACAGTGCCAATTTGCAAATCAACTGCCTAGACATAAAAATCCATCTTTTTTTTTTTCCTGATTTATGCTGAAGATTAATAGGAGGAAAGCTGCAACACAGGAACAAGGGAGGAATGAATATTGAGAATCCTCTACTCACATCTGGACTTTTATATTTCTCATTCTGCAAATTCTTCTATCACACTGCTAACACAAAGTCATAGACTGGTTTGTGTTGGAAAAGACCTTAAGATCATCTAGTTCCAACCCCCTGCAACATGCACATGTGGTTGGTGCAAGAGAAGCACAGGCTCATTACAGCTGTGTCTCCATCCTTAACCTTCACATTGGGTTTGCAAACCAGTCTCCAGGACATTCAACCCTGCAGGACACCAGCAGATCCAATGCCTCCTGCTGCATGTTGACCACGAGATGCTGTGTGTCCAGCACACCTTGTTGCCGAGTCCTACCCAGACTCAACTTCCCCAGCTCCCACTGCCTGAGAACTTGCAGACTCTGCATTGTACCACTCCAACATTCCCCCACATCCCTGTAATTACTTGTGTGCATATTGCAAGTGATGAGATCTGTGCCGGCAGTGGTCTTCAAGAGACTTCTCTTGCCCTGAAGCAGCCTTGAATAAGCATTACACCAATGCAGGAACAGAAGCATCCTAACATATGGATCCCCTCTGAGTCACCTATTACCCTATTAGAAAACTATTTGTTACCAGACCTGACGACCCACCAAGATGCAGGGACAATGCAGTGAGCTCAACTCCATAATCCATTGTCCTACAATTAATACTGTAAAGAAAGGCTCGAATATGTCTTCTAATAGTGTTTCTGCAATGCTCAGTGATGGTTTCCCATATCTCATCTCTACCCATTTGCTCAATACCAGGCACATCATCTCTATCTGTTCACGTGCAGGATTTAGGCAGCTGTAGGCAGGGCAGCAGAGCTGAAGTTCAGGTCCAGCCTCAATCACAGGCAGGTTAAGCCTCTATTTGCACCAGCAGAGAAATATTTGACATCCATACAAAACCAGGGAAAGTCTCACTGATGGGTTTGTAATTGGTTTTAGAGCTGTCTCAAATACATGTGCTAAGAGGCAGAGCGGCAGTGCTGGTGGATAGCTGGCAAAGCAGGACATCAGCAAAAGGAGACGAGGCCCTCAGACATATATCCAGGCTCCAAAATACTTCACCAACCATCAAATATTTTCCAAGCTTAGCAGCTGGACTGTGCAACCCTTACAGCAGCCAAGTCACTAATACCTCTTCCCTCGGGCAGCACAGCTGATCTCAGACAGGCCTTGCCAGCAGCTCTAAGCAGACTCATTTAAAGAGAGGACAGTCTACTTAGTTACACTGTTCAGACTCCTGGGTTTTTTCTCTTCAAGGATCTCCAGGCTGTTTTTCCAGCTGGGAAGCATTAGCATCCCTGATTCAGAGTGAAGAAATGCAGTCACAGATATACTCTAAGTGTTTTTCCCACTGTGTCAACCAGGCTGTGGTTCTTTATCCTCTCCCCAGCCTCTGTCCCTTCAAATTCAGGCTGATGAATCTGTCTTCTTGGGTGGGACTCACACCAAACGACACAGGAGAGCTATTGACCTTTTTTGCTCCTATCTAAAGCCACAGAAGCCAGGTTACTGGGAGGTTTCAAACCTCCTGATTTGGGAGGTCTGGTGAGGAGCACAGGCAGAAGGTATAGGCAAATACATGGAGAGGCTTAACAACCCAGGAAAGCAACTCCAATGGGAAGCTCCCAGCTTAAATCTGAAGGCAGCTTTTTGAATGTGCAGAGGCCTTAAGGCTAAGCAAAATACTCAAAGCCAGATTTGGGCACAGCCCTTCTCCCTGTGCAATACTCCATAGGGAGTTTTGCAGGTCTAAGCAGAAAAGATCCCAACTAAAATGAAGGACTTGTCCCTCTGCATGTTTGGTGTGGGAGTATGGGAGCAGTGCAAGCTCAAGCAGTGACACTGAGAGCACTGGTGTAAAGGGGAATTAGGGCAGAGTAAGGCAGGATCAGCTTCCCTGCAGTTAAATTCCCATGTGTTCCTCTTGGTTTGTCCTTGTCCTGCAAAGGAACAACAGCAGGGATCCCCCAGCAAAGGAAGCTCGAGTACAAAGAAAAAGCCAAAGCAATCCCATATCCTTGACTGCCTTGAGATTATGGGGCAAGAAAGCGCTCTGCTGTTTCTTCATATTCCCTTTGCTCAGGCTTGAACTTGCCTCTCACTTGAAAGAGCTAATTAAGGGAGGAAATCAAAGGCCAGAGAATGGGCTATTACAGCAGCCAGGGTGCAGTGCTGGCTGTAACGCTGAGTTCTGTGCATGGTATCAAAGCGGGCACAGATTTCTGCAGTGACACTTTAGTGAACCAACAGAATAAAGTAAGGCAATTTCTGCAGACCATTTGTAGGTCAGGTAGACCCAGCCTCTTCCCCTATCCTGCCCTTAAGTCTGGCACCATTTAATCCTTGATCTACAGCCAGGCCTTAATTTTTCAGTGCAGAGACAACACAGAGCTGGCTGGGAACGGGAAGATGAGGACTTTGATGGTTAATGACCAGTGCTTCCTAGCTCTAGAATAAGGCCCTGGCTTCACAAAGCTCCTTGAATGATCCTGCTCCGACTTCAGCTCAGGGAAGGAAACTTACACCCATAGACACAGAAACCAGCGCAAACCATTGACATTATCGAGGTCCTGTTTTGGTTCAGGTTTGAGCCAAGGCTGCAAAAGGAAATGTAATTTCACCCCTAAAGAATTGCACAGCAAAGTAACCACAATAGGCAAATTCCAACAAAAGGTTTCAAGACCCCTTGGTTCAGCAATCATAACATGCCTGGGCAGGTCAGAAAGTGATGCAGTGATAGCCTTCTCAGCTCATCCATGAGCAAACTGAGGCATGAACTGGTTAAAATAGGTGATGTGGTGATGTGAGGCAGAGCCAGGACTGGGATGAGGCAATTTGAGCTCCTAGCCCCTGCTCTAATTGTTAAGCCATGCTCTGTGAGCACAGGAGGAGGTTAAGGTTGGGTGCTTTGGGGCTTCACTTACCGCACTGCTACAGGGAATGTCCTTGACTTTGAGCCAGGCCAGATCTAACGTCCCCTCTCCCCTGTAGCAGGACTGCAGTCTGTCCTTGATGCGGTCATTGATCTTCTTCAGGACAAAGATGCAAAGAGCAGACTCATCCAAGGACTTCATCTTCCTTTTCTGCCCCTTGGAGAAGACTGTGAAGAGGATATCATCCTCAGGACCAACATCCAAAGACCTTGCTAAGATAGCTCCAGCCTTAGACAAGTAGGCTGCTTGGAGCAACCGGTACTCCACTCCGTTCTTCTCACAGCCAATGGGCACCTCAACATAGGAGTTAAAAGCTGTGTCCTCCTTACAAAGCCGAACCAGCTTGGAGGTATAAACCTGCTCCTTTGTGGTGGAGCCCGGTGGTGAGATCATCTCAGGCTGTAGAGTCAGGAAATAGACAAAGTTACCGCTGCTAAAGCCATAGATGTAGTAGATATCAAAGTCAGGGATGATGGTGAAGGTGTCTGAGGGGATTTTGATCATAGAGGCCACAAACTCATCATGAAAGACATATGCAAACATCCCATCTGCCTCGGAGTTCTTGGTGAGCTTCCTGCTGGAAATAGTGGGGAAATACTCAGGTTTGCCATCCACGGCAGTGGCAATGAACAACTTGTCGTCCATGTTGCTGTAAGAAACAATGACTCCAAAAACAGAGCCACTCTCATTCACCCCAGAGAGGTAATGCTCCTTCTTGTGGAAGGGCTCTCCCAGCTTGAAGAGGTCATCCAACCTCAAAAGCTTGCAGATGCCCTGGTAAAGACTCCCACAGGCTATCAATCGATTCTCCTTGTAGTCTATGAGGAGCATTTTGTTGATGTTGTTAGTGGGTGTCAAGGGTTCGTTGCATGTTTGGACTATCCTGGGGGGATAACACTTGGGATTATCTTCATCGGGACCAGTCTGGTGGGTCACCAAGACCTTCAGGTCACTGGAGAGCTTGTAGATCCTGTTGACAGCTCCCAAGTAAATGTGCCCAGTTCTTTCGTCAACCACTAAATGGTTGAAGTTTCCCTCTGCTTGGTCTCCAGTAAAGGTGATGAAGGGCCACTTTGGATGGAGTGTTTGCTGCCTACCGAGAGGCGACACTGTGGTGGATAGCAGGAGGTGAGAAACCAGGCAAGTCCATTTCCACATGGCCGGTGACATGATTACAAATGTTTGTATTCCCAAGGGAAGGAGGATTAAAAGCTGTACAAGTCTTCAAAACACCAATTCCCTGGCAGATTTCGTCCTACAAGCAAAGACAAAAGAAAACAAAAGTACATTACTATGGAGTATTCCTTCCACCTCCCTCCTTCACAACCATGCCATCATCAGAGCCTATTTAATTGCTAATCCTCCCTTTCTGAGCTCTTTACTTAAAACCAGCACAAAGGGAGCCCTCCTGAAAGAAAAGATGCTGGTGGAGAGAGCAGAAATCACACAGCAGAGTAATAAATTGGCACTTTTTTACTCTCTGTTACACACACACACACCCGTGCTCCATGGTGCAGCCCAAAAAGTCACTGGAAGCCAGAGCAGTGCAAAAGGCATCAAGTACTATTGCTGTTTGCATTGCCAACTGAGTATTTGTTATCGAAGAAGACAGGGCTGGACAAGGATTATTATCCTGCTCTATTGGAGGAGGGACTGAAGCCTACAGAAGGTCAGGGATCTGCCTAAATTGACAGGTCTAGATGGATGCTGAGCTCTTTGGTCACCCTTGAAGTCTGCCAGGAAGAAGTCAGCTCTGGTCTGACATTACCATCCTTTCTATTCAGGAGACCTCAGTCCAGAATGGGCCTGTTTGATCAGGCTTTTTGTGGCTTCCAGATCAAAGCTGCCTCATGCTAGTCCAGCCTGGAGTACAGACATAGGGGTTGTAGTGTGCCAGCCTTTACAGCAATGTCTACAAAGGGCATGCAGCCAAGCATGGAGCAAATCGAGCACCAGATCTCCACCCTCCCATGGGTTCTCATCACCAGACTGCTCTCCATCCACAGCACAGCCAAGGAAACAGCATCTAAAAAAGAGAGCCAGTTTCCCTGAGCATAGCAGATGAATGAGGAGAAAGGGGCTGCCTAACTATTAGCAGTAATAAAGTCTAAAGGACCATGAACTGGAAAAACCGATGACTCGGGGACCAACGTGGTGACTTTCCAAAGAGAAGGTGGTGGGAGCAGTATGAGGTGCAAACATCTTCCATAATCACCAAGCACCATCCTCTCACCATGGCAATGCGTCTTCTTACTCAATACATCCATCTGCTCCCTGTTCCTTCACTTTTCCGTGTCTGCTTCTGTACCAAGAACAACTTTAGCCCTTTATGGCCACACCAAACATGTGAGAGACTCAGCTTTCATAAACCAAGTTCCTTGATGACTGCACAACCCTTGCTATGGGACCAGGCTGAGGCACACAGAACTTTCCTCCCTTCATCCCTCTTTAATATCCAGATTAGAATCTCACAAGACTGTTCTTGTTTCCTAAAGGACACAAACCAACCCCCAGCTCTGCTCCCGCAGGCCTGTGTCCCATCACTCACAGAGGGACTTTGCTGAAATCAGGGGTGTAAATAGCTGAGTAAAAGTGATGACAGACAGCCCCACACATATAGAAGGCAAGGAAGAAATCACTGTTTGCAGATCCCAGCAGGAAGTAAGCAGTGGCAGTGACACAGGTCTGGATTTCAGCCTTTTCAAATCTCTGCAACTCTGAATGAAATAATGAAAATAATAAAGAAATAATGATGAAATAATAAAGAGGATAAATCCCATCTTCTTTCGACCTGTAGTCTGATTAGATCTGACAGTGGAAAGGGTAAATCTGGGACTGTAGAGCATCCCCCACTTTTCTGCCACCCAAAATCTTTCCAGGTTCTCCCAGTAGCTATCATTTCAAAGCTGTTTTATGACCACCTCCACCTCCCACTCGCCATCCGTACCGCAGCAGCTGCAGGCAATGGATAGATGATGGACAAAGGTCATTCCACATTTACTTTAGGTGTGTTTACCCTGCTCTGCTTTGCCTTCCTGGTCAAGCAAATATTTAATAAAATGAAGCTTAGACTACAGAGTTTGCAAGACTGTCTCATGAACACGAGAGGATTCGCTCTGCGGGAATGTGCAGGCTGGTCACGTAGGCTTTTAATAACCTTTATGATGATGGATAGAGCAGCGATGGGATGAGCTCTCCCCACACAACCATTCTTCTTTCAAAAGAGGCCATCCTTGAGAGAGCAGCAGAAGAGGGGAAGCTGTCCCTGTTTGAGTCCTGTGTTCAGAAACATCACGTGGCAACCCTGAACACTGGCTCCTGTCACTTCTGAGTTATGATCCATATTTCTAACAGACACAGGTTTGATGGGGCACTAGACAGATCTAGGAAGGAATTACGCTTTTCAAGTACCAAAAAGATCTCTATTTTTCCCTATATTCTACTGTATTTCACTCTTCTTAGTCCTGCAGAGTCAGCACAGCTGCAGGACAGGGAAATGGGAAGTGCCATGACCCAGAGATTGAAGAAGTAATGAACAACCCTTCTTCTGCAATAGGAGCCCTCTGCCCACAGGTCATCCCAACACCCAAGAGTCAAGTTGCAACAACAGGAGGAAACATCCCTATTAAAATAAGTGGTCAACACAACATGTGAGAAGTTATGCTCCAGACATGAAAGCTCCAGGAAGGTTGCATGAGCAGTTCCTTTCACAGCAGACAAAGGGGCTTCAAAGATAGTAAACCTCATGGAGGAAGATGCTCACCTGCAGAGGAAAGAGCATCAACAATCTGACAGCACCAATAGCCACTGAGCAAGAGCAGCAGCATCCCTGCGGGACAAAGTAGGGAGAGCAGGAGCCTGGGGCTATTTTGCCATCTTCCACCAGCCATCTGAGTGATCCTAGGAGCAGGATTTTCTCTCTGTGAACTGCTGGCACTCATTACTCTCCCATCTGCTCATGTTGTTTGCCCTGCACCCTCTGGAGTGCAGCTTTCACTTGTCCTGCAGTCCCAACCAGTTCTTGAGCCTTTAAGGGCTATAATTTATAATGTGGCAGCTATTGTTTATTAATAAATAACAGCAGAGGGCAAAGCCAAGGAGGACTGGTCATTTGGCTTGCAGAACAGAGCACAGTTTGTACTACCTCTTGGAGGATGCACCAAGGAGAAGGGGCTATGCATGTCTTTTTATGACCCATGTCTGGATACCAGAATCCACAGCAGCTGGAAAGACAAATAATGCAGTGCCATAGATATACCCTGTCTTTAAGGCTGCTTGGTCTAAGAGAGAGTGGTTATATTATATGAAGAAAAAAGCAAATAACAAAGGCCACAGTGAGGTCTGGGTTTCAGCTCTAAGCTGGGTATTTCCAAAATAAGCTCAAACTGCCTTCCCATAATAGCCAGGCTCACTCTCCTTTCCCCTTCCAGGGACATGGCCAGCACTAATGCCACAGCTCACCATGTAGGGCTCCTGTATGAGGCCAAACTGTCCCTCTACATGGCTCCTGCCACAACAGCCTCTACACCAGTACATTTAAGGTCCCTAAGAAGGTCACACAGCCTCTACAGTCACAGAGATCTGTAAGGAAAGAGCTTCTGGTAGAAAGCAGCCCTGCTTTTTCTCCCTCTGTCATGAACACCTTGTCCTCCATTCACCCTTCACAGGCAGCGGTGGTACAGAAGGGATGCCATAGGCCATAACCATACAAAGCTATCAAATAACACATTCACCTTTATATTCACAGTTTGGTTAAGGACTGGTTTCCACCTAAAGGGCAGCAAGTTGTGGTGTGGTTACTTTTTTGCTGCTACTGACAACTTCCACCAAGGGCTAGAGAACACTGAGTTAAAGGATGCAACTTGGTTCTGCTCAGGACTCTCTAGGACATGATCCCAAGACTCTATAACATGCAACACTATGATAAATAGATGCAGCCCTGGACAAGAAAAGTTTGGATGTAAGAAAGCCTCAGAGAAAGAAACTTTCCTAACTCCTTTTAACTCATTGGTGGCTGTTATTAGATGGCAGAGCTAGCGAATGCTGAATAGACCCTCACAATACAGCAGGTTCCAAAGGGACGAAGTCAAGAAGGATGCCCTATGGCTGAGAAAGTAGGAATAGATCAGGCATAAAAAGGACACAAAGGACTGATCTGTCAATTGAGAAGGAGTAAGTGTACAGAGAACTGGGAAAGAGGGAGCTGGGGCATTTAGTTTTGATTGACAATATCATGAAAGCCATGGTCATGCTCCTGGCACAAAATCATCCCTCTACAATGATAGGTCCTGAAAGGAACATGTCACTGGGTGAACATGGGAGATGACAGCATCTCCCCATTTGGCTTACACACACACAACCCTCCTGCCTTCAAAGGTGGCAGGCAGAACCACATCACCATGTCCCCTGCCACAACCACTGCAAGGTCAATGGCAAGAGGAATCGCGCATGAGAATGTGGCTGCAAAAAGCCACTGAAGCAAACCAGCTCTGTGTCCAGCATCAGCCATTAACATCTAGAACATGACCAAAACATGCTGAAAAACAGCACTGGGGAGGGAGAAAACCCACCACATCCTCCTGCACAGTGGGTCTGACCACCCAGTGGATGGTGCAATAGGTTTGGTGGCTTCTCCACCAGGTAATACATGGCTAGGAGGAAGCCAGCAGCACCTGTGCAATGCCAACGGCACGGGCTGGGTGGGTAATGAAGCTCAGCACTAATCAGACAGCACGCTCCTCTGTTTACTTCTGCTCCACTCTGGCACAGCTATTCATTTCCCAGGATGCGGGAGGCCGTGCAGGGATGCTGACAAGGCAGACGCCCAGCGACAGAGCCAGCACAGAGCAATTCAGCACCAAGTGCAGCTACACAATCCCTTTAATCTCAGCTAAAGACGGGGTTTTTTTCCCCAGCTTCCTTTAATAAACCCTGATTACCATGGATAGAAGCTTTTCTTTGGGAGCCAACACTGGGAGAAATCTCATGCAGAAACATTGGCAACAGCTCCTCTAACAAAGCCCAGCTTCTAACTTCAGCTAAATCCTTTCTCCCTGAACTTATAACCTGGCCCATGCCTGATGGAAACTGAAGGCAAGTCTCTCTTTGAGGGCATCCTAGGCCAGAATATCTTTTCTTCAGAGCTCACCACGACGAACAGATCTCAGTGCAAGCTGCAGCTTGTCCCAAAAATAAAGAGATTAACTTCAGGAGTGGTTTGTTTGCAAGGCACTTAAGCTAAGGCATGGCCTTCCTTCATCACACAGATATTCTACTCAGGCAGTCAGATGGTGCCCATCACCCTGTTACCTGTGCATCTGCCAGAAGCGTATTAAATGATGGGATTAACGCTTACCATGAATGAGATTTTCTTCTTTTTTTTCCTTATTCCCCCATGTGATAGAACTGCGTGTGGATGGGGTTTCTGCCTATATTTCAGACTTGGTTTCCTATCAGCAAAAGCAGGTCAGAGCTGTGCTCCTTTGTTCTTGGAAGGGAAAGCAGAGAGGTTTGCAATGATCTCTCAGTTCCTCCAGGCATTTGCTATGTGGAGACTCAGATGAAAGAACACAAATATTAGTGGCAACAATGGAGTTTTGAGGTCATGGAAATAACCTACAAATACAGAATCCAGGGTTAAATTCTCTTTCGTGGAGCAGACTTGGCTGGGAGTCTCCATGGCTGAGTGCCACCCTCCACAACACAAGTTGCAGTATTTCCCAGTCTTCTGAAAGTATCCTGAGGATATCTCTGCTAAAATCATTCCTTATCGCAGTAACTGGGGAAATATAAACCCCCAGACAAACAGACCATTGTAGCAAGAGCACACAGGGTTGTTGATTTGAAGCAAACCGTGCCACAGCAGTGCCTGAATTGGTTGATCCTACCTAGATGAACATGTATATGAGACCATAGAACCATAGAATAGTTAGGGCTGAAAAGGACCTTAAGATCATCAAGTTCCAACTCCCTGACATAGGCAGGGACACCTCACACTAGACCATGGCATCCAAGGCTCTGTCCAACTTGGCCTTGAACATTGCCAGGA
>JBCJKH010057786.1:0-17780 GCA_039877255.1 Loriculus beryllinus
CCAAACCAAGCCTTTTACCCCCTTCTCTCCCTTCCTCCCACTGAGTCCCTTGGTCCCCATCCCGCAGGCTGGGAAGATCGGCTGGGGCTGGGGCTGGTTTGGGATACCAGATGTTGGCAGCTGCAGCTGCAACCAAGGTGACCAGGGGCACTCGCCGGTGCTGTCAAGTGGGACCCTGCAGTTAAGGTCCTTTCCAACCCTAACTATTCTATGATTCTGTGATCCTATTTCCTTTCAATACTCCAGAGCAACTCAAACAATTGCGCTAGCACTGTATGCTGTTACACTGGTATATTTAACTATATATACATAGAGATGCTAGACATTAACCTGTGCCTAACACTTCATCAAATAAGAACTTATTAGTGTTGAGAAAAAAACAAATAAATTTGCCTCTAAGAATCTGTTTTGTCAATTGCCCCAGAGAGAGGCATTAAATTAAGCTTGCTGCAATGCCAAAGCTATTTCGGTCTGCTCTTTCCCAAAACAGATCATACAGCTTCATAGCTCTCACTGCCTGCACTGTTTAAGGGTCCCATGATTTATTTGTCAGGCTTGTTCTTCTTTCCAGGTGCAGGGAGAATGCTCAGATCTTCTCGTTCAGTGTTGTGATCGGAGCTATCATGGGAATGGTCCTTCGTGACACTGTAGTACACTGCGGTGGGGTATGGCACAGGGTTCTCAGCACTCTTTGCTTCACACTTGCACAACTTCCTAAAGGCAGCCCTGAACTTCTGTGACATGAGGTTGTAGATGATGGGGTTGATGGCACTGTTCAGGTAGATGCACATGCAGCAGAAGAGAAGTAACCAGATGTTCAGGTACGGAGGGTCCGTGAAGGAGTTCACCACCACTAGTGTGCGATAAGGCATCCAGAGAAGGTCAAAGAGGACCACCACGACAGCCAGCATCTTGGTCACCTTGATAACGGAGTTGTACTAAAAGAGAAATAGTCAGATGGTGCTACATCTTCAGCAGAGCTTTGCCAGCTGGAGAAATGGTGCAGACAGCTAATTCAGCTTACATATTATTTGCAGCTCTCTTTAAGTACTTTACATAGGCACCCGAACCATGAGGCTATTCCTCTGTGAATCCATTTTGTTCATGAAACAATCTCGCCTAAATAAACCTCTTAAACTATAGGTTTTCATCTGCCATTGAAGAGCCTTTACAGCTCTTTAGGACAAGCATCCACCAGCCTGAAATGGGTTGCCACAGGCTGTAATGTATTACCCCCCATTAGGGGTTAATAATGGGAATTTCTGTACCAAAAGAAAATCTGAAAATTGTACATAACAATAAATCAATGGGGAAATGTCCTGGTTTGGGATGGAAATTTGTCCAAAAGTGAGGACCTAAGTTTTGGGGTGCCATTGGATAGATCTCAACTCCTTACCCACGATCTCCTGGTTTCCTGTTGTTCCAGGTAATAAACTTCTGGTGCAGAGTAGCACTGGGAGCAGAGGAGACTGTCTGGAATCTTAAACAGATTCCTACTTGTGCTGGTATGGAAGTTACTTAGCTAATTGGTGTGGGTTATTTTAACTTGCAGCACACTAGGGAAGTACTACATTAACATATAAGAATACACTGAGAATTCAGAAGTGAACAGTAATTGCCCTCAGATAAGTCAAGCTTGTTTAAGAATACAGGGTTTTGTACAGAAACTCCAGCGATCCTAACAATTTCAACAGCTATTTCTGGCAGGTGACACCCATCCTCTGACAAATACTTACAAAATACACACGTCCCCAAGGAGGAAAGTATGAGTAAACACCAATGCTGCACGCATATTAAGGCAGCAGCCTTTCAAGCATCAGAGGGGAAGTTGTGCACTAACTACAGTTCTTGATATGGAAATAAGCACTTAGATCACATTCACAGTCTCTCAGCTTTTCTTGGACTGCCTTTTTTTTTACTTCATCATGAGCAACTATGCCTTCCTTTAATGCTGTGAGCAGAAATCGGGGGTGGTTGGTAATGGCAACAAAACTTCCCCTACACAAAAAGGACTGTTATCAAGCTGAGGCCAAAATAGAAGTGTTTTGCTGCATGTGGCTTAATGGGAATGTGAGGGCACTTCCCAGAATAAGATCTTACAGTGATACAGTGAGTGCTGAGGCTTTTGCTAAGACTGCAGCATGTCTGCTGTGGACTTGCACTGCAAGACTGTAAGACAAAGAGCTCCTGATACCAGTTCAGCACAGGAGGAAGCAGATTTTGCTTTACCAGCATATGCCACATGAGCTTATGGATGAGACTTATCCCCAGTGCTTATGGATGGAACTCGTGTTCCCTAATCTTTTATACCCTTAGCTCTGCTTTCTGGCAGGTTTCTGTATGGCTGAGATACCTTCTTTAAAGCTAACACATTAATAATATTCATATGCTGCCGCCTAGACTGAAAAATCTTTGGCTTTTGGGCTGTTGCAACTCTGCCTTGTTTTACTGTTCATCAACCCGTGATGTTTGTGAAGAGTGATGTGAACTCTGCATCCAAATGACAATACCAGGGGGAGTGTATCCTAGTAAGGCTGAAAAGTAAGTTCATTCCAGTCCCTTCCGAGACCAAGAGAAATGTCTGGAAAAGAACCAGTGATTCATCTGCTTTTTAGCCATAACTGCCCCTGCTTTTTGGCTGGTGGTTATGGAAATGCCGACTCGCACAGCTCCCACCCAGGCAAGCTCCCAACACCTCCCTCCTCACCATAGAAGACCACAAAGTGCACACACTAGAGAGTGTTTCCTGTCGTACGACCTGAAGTCCAATGAAAAAGCTGCCTTCATCTTGGGAGGGAAAACTGGCTGGAAACAGCACCATGAAGATTTATTACCTCCGTCTCACTAAATGCCTTCTGTGCTCCCTGAGGATGCTGCGTGCAGCCCACAGGCTGCAACAGGCAGCCCTGCCCTGAGCTTGCTGTAGGACTGAAATTTGCCTTTTCAAGCCAACCATTCATATGGACCATGTTCTCCTGGATGCAACTTCACAAAGCTGTGTTGACACAGGATGTCTCCTCTGGATAAAACCTAGCAGTGTATTCCAGACTCACTTTCATGCTGTGGGGAAGGAAATCTCCAGCGTTGTATGAATACAGGCCAAAACCTGCCTCTGTGCCTTTTTTCACCCTACGTTGCTGAAGCAAGTAACTATAGTGCATTTGAGAGGATCTGAACTTATTCCTGGTGCTCACATGAAAAATGAACCTAATCATCACTCAAAAGAGTTTGGGACATTCATCCTTAACTGGAGTAGTCCTGAATTATGACCCTCTAAAACCAGCTGCACCCCAAAAAAGCCAGAGCTTTGCTGTAGCCTCAAAGGATCCCTCAGGGAAGTACCAGCTCAGGGACAGCAGTCCTTCTGACAAATATTTTACAATAATTCTGTTGTACATAGTGTGTACGAAACAGCTGTAAAGAAGCTGTGGATAAAAGCAAGACAAGGGTTTGTAGTAAGAGGATTTGTTTTACTAGAACACTTGATATTAAGCTGAAAACCACTTCTGAACACATAAGCCAGAGCTGTTGCTGGATGGCCAAGGGCATCTGGTGTACAGACCCTTGACCATATCCTGGGTCTCTATGCCAAAGCTACAGGAAAGCTCACCTTCCACCTCCACAGGCCAAGCCCAGTGTAATTGCTAGAGCAAACCCACTGTGAGCATCTTTCTCCCCCCATACAAGAGGACCAGCACCTTGCATCCCCGCAGAGCCTTTCCAACCCATCCCCTCTCCCAGCACAGAGTCCAGTCTTTCCCCTGGCCAGGAGGCCACAGACACTTCTCCCCAGCCGGTGGCACCTTTCCTAGTCCAAGCACCATCATCCTGAGCAGTAGCATCCTTTATAGGAATCCCGCTCCCTCTAGTGGTCCCTCTCTGGCAAGTGAAGTACTTGCTTGGAGGTGGCTGGGTTTGAGTCTGGGACCCTTTCTCCTACAGGTGATAAATACAGCAAAACTCACACTTTGCATTGTCTTGCTCAGGAGTTCTGAGCTTTAGAGGCACCAGTGATGGAGCCATAGCAGTGGCTGCTCTGGAAGAAGAGGTCCATCCACCAGTGCCTTTAGGCAGTGCCTTGTGATATCCAGAGACTTCACTGCCAAATACCCTGCCTGAGGCTCCCGCAGCAGACAACACCCCTATAGTATTCTGCAAATACTTTTGCAGAAGTCAGGACTCGCTTTAAACCTTTCCATGCTGGAGGAAACAGGAGGAAAAGTTGAATTGGAAAGAGTTAGAAGTTTATAAAGAAATACAAGTTCTCTGGGCTGCTTGCTTCCCCTCCATGACTCTGAATCTTTTCTGCTGGAGAAGGGAGGCTCCTGTACAAGTCAGGCAATGAGATACTGAGTTGGAAACATAAGGACTTTAGGACAGGTTGAAGCCTGTTTCAGGCAGTCTGGAAATCACAACGGAACTGGTGATTTCAAGAATTCAAGCTAGATTCCCAGATTTAGCCCTTTCACTTAAAACGGAATTCCTCAGCCTGGGCTGTACAAACCTGAGTGGATAAAATGGCTTTTGCCACAGCTCAAGGAGCAGCAGCTTGTCCCCAGGCTGTGGCAGATACTTTCCCCTTTTCTCTGGGAAAACTTAATTCAGCTCCGCAAAGGACAACCCCTGTAGTTTTTGACTCCCTACCACGACATTTCACTCACCTTTGGGTCAGTTATAAAGGACAATATTCTCTTCTCTTTCCATAGGGCTGCACTGGCAGCCTCCACCAGGGCCAGCCTCACAGCTCTGCCTTACAGCCCTGGGCTGAGGATGCACAACAGGTCCCATCCCTGCCCTTGGAGACCCCTCCAGGCTGCATTTTGCTCTAACTTTCCCCTGGTTTTCACTTTAAAATCCCTCTAGAAATAACATCTGTTTAATGATACTATTTAGGCTGCATTCACCTACTTGAGCTGGCAGTCACCACTTCAGGAACCAGGCAGCGACCTCTTTAGTCATCCCCACAGCCCAAATCCCCCTGCTTCTCTCTCTGTCATCCTGCAGCCTCTCACCAGGAGCTGGCCACCCGAGTGCTCACAGGCACAGATGTTCCAGCTTGTTACAGGCATACCCATCACCTACCTCCGTGTAAAGACTGCTCTGATGACATCCATCACACACTTTTTGGGAAGGGGTGGCTGTGCAGCCCTGTGCTGGGTTAGCAGCACTGTGCTCAGGATGGGTTATCAATGAGTTCAACACCATCTTCAGTATCTCCCTGTGCTCCTCATGCAGTTCATCCCTCTCACTCTGCACTGCTGGGCAGCTCATTTAATCCTATGTAAAGAAGATACCTCTGAAGCTTCACATATTTACTAATCAAAGTACTGCACAGATGGACCAATGCAGCAGTTTTTCACTGATGCAGGAGAGTGTGAGGGCATCAGCCCTGAGTCACAGGGCTACACAGTTAATAAAAGGGAGGAATTAGGTGGCTCTTCTTTGGAGCTGTAAGTGTGGTGGATGTTTGCCTCCCTGTGCTTCTAGCTCAGTCCCCCACATCCAGCCTTGGAGCATCCCAAATTAAGTCGTCATTTGAGTATACCTTACTTTGTGGACTGCCCCTATTAACGTTTTAATAGGTACACCCTTCCGACTCTGTTCCAGTAGCTCCTGGAAGGGTTGGGCTCTCAGATACGCAGCCAGAATAATAACAGAAAATCATTCCGCAGTAACATGCATTGGACTCATTTAATGCAATGAACAAAACTGCTGGGGATTTATACAGCTCTGGTGAGAATAATGGCATAGGGAAGGATGCTACGTGCAGCTCTTGAGGCACCACTTTCCCCTCACTTTTAAGCCCCCATTGCTGCAGGCGTTTGGCTTGAGCAAAGCCAGGTGAGCACCAAACCCTGTGAAAACAAACGTTGTCATCCTGTGTGCCAAAGAGCTCCCTTCTCTGGCTCTGGGCTGGTTATGGGTGCCTGGAAGCAATTCAGCCATGGGAGAAGAAGCCCAAAGTGCTTCTTCCCCTCCAGCACCTATGGCATCACCTGAACACCCCATGGCCCCTCCAGGGCTCAAGACATTGCCCACAGTATTGAGTCAGGGTTCACAACTCTCACGGCTGACAATAAGCTCTGGTGCCTGCTCCAGTGCGCCCAATCCACCAGGAATTCTGCCTACGCAAGCCAGAAGTCAGAGGAGCAGGTGGAGGCGTTGGCTTTCAGGGCAGTAGAATGAAGGGGAAGCCCTGAGAGCCCTGGTCTTTCCTGTGTCTCCCACTCAGAGCAGAAACCAATGGGTGTAAGAGGAAACTGGTTTGAGTAACCAAAGCTGAGCCTTTGCCATCCCAGCAAAGCTTGATGCTGTTCTGGATGTGAAAAACGATGCATCTTCTGGCTTGGGCACCATTGGCATCACATCTGACCTTACCACCCATCCCAGTGCTCATCCAGAGGACAACGCACAGGGTAGCATAAGCCTGGGTTAAGGACAGAAACAGACAGTTTCCAAAACCAGTGATCAGTGTGGATGAGGTGCTGAGGGGAGGAGGTATCCTGGGGGGATAATAGCAGTGATAACACTGAGGGGAGACAAAAGCACTGCATGCAATAATGTGAAAGAACAAACCCTTGGCAGAATAATTAGGCTGCAATTACAGGTTATTTCATATTCTGTGACGTCTAAATGTCAACCTAGTAATGCTGTAACAACAAGCACTTGGTACGGCACCCTGCTGCTGATGAGCACAGCCCTGGGAAAGGTGCAACAGCTTTTAGCTCTGCTCCTGCTCCCCTTCCACCAGTGCACAGAGCCACAACATTCATCAGGAGACATGAGGCTGCCCTCACTTGGTGTCCAGGTCCAGGGTGTCCTGCCATGACTGGGGTCACACCAAGTAGCGTGCCCTTCACCTTTCCCAACAGAAATGCCCAGGCAATGACAGTATATCCACCACAGGGGTGGTAAAATGCTCTGAGTACTTACTCAGCACCAGTGCAAATATCCAGGAGCTCACCTGAACTGGTGCCCTGGTGTTGCAGAGCATGCAGCATCAGGCACATGGAGCCGTGTTTTCTTTCCTCTGGTAAAAGGAAAAGGTGACTCAGCCCAGCCCAGCCAAGCCCTGGGCTGTGACCTGCTCCTTCCCATTATATTGTCTTAACACCCATGGCATATTTCCAGCTAACACAAGAGGAAGTTTTCAGCTTTTCAACTTGGCCGTTTCAGTTTCTCAACCCACTTCGAAGGAAAACCTCAGATCTAAGCCATGGATCACCCCAGCTGGCATTTCCCGGAGGAGGTGGACAGGAAGGACCTGCCCCGTGGGCTCCAGACCCAGCACCAAGGCTTGCGACACAGGGCAAAGCGTCGCTCCCCACTTCCTCCTGCCTGCAAGACGGAGCACGGTGCTGAGCCAAAGCGAAGGCAATGAGAGCCATGATGAGCAGGGATGAGGGTGGGAGAATGGAGGGGCTCTGAGGAATGAAAATCCCTTAGCAAATAACGAGGCTTTTAAATTAGTCCTACTTAATAAAAATATGCGAACAAATTAACTTTGTCTGATGTTTAAATCTCTTCAGCATTTCTCTTTTGCACCATTAAGCAAACTCTGGTAAGGCAGCTTACCTCTCAAGCACATAAAATGACTCTGTAATGGGTAACATTTTCTATTTGTCATACCTTTGTCTTGCTGAGGAACAATACCTCTCAGGAGAACAAAGCAATTTCCAGCAGTGCTGCCTCCTACCAGCTCCCCTGGCCAGGGAAAACATCACAGCCCAATTTGGCACCAGGGACAACATAGCTGATGTGCTGCACAAGCTGTTCCTGCACAAGCAGGGACCATCAGTGCAACCTCTGCTCCTCAGGGCCTCCCTTCCCACTTCTGTTCCTGCTGACACCCACCAGGGAGGTGAAAAAGCAAGTTACTGCAGGGATTGGGCTCCTTCCAGTCGTGCTGGCAGGTCCCCTCTGCTCACCCCACACAGGCTGCCCTGGGTCTCATCTCAGCTGCACACTTCTTCAGGTTTAACTCCATACCTGTGGTTTTCCCATACCTCTCCTCACTGGTACCGCAGGCTGGAAGCCACTCAGAGCTCTTCTTCCCCAAGTCTCCTACGGAAGTGTCACATTTGTGACAGTTCCCTGTGTTTGGTTTCTCACATGAAAACCTGGGCTCTGGGTTAAGTGGCATAATGGTAAAGAGACAGCTTCCAACATCTCCTTTCTCCTCAAAGCAGATTAACCACTTAACTGTATGATACATACACGTATTTGATGACATCAACTCAAGCAACAGTACTCTTGTGGTAACACCTTTTCATGGGCATTGATTTCCCAGTGCTATTCAAGTCTATCAGCCTTCAGCATGCACACGTTCTAACATCAGTGCAACTTCACCTCTGAAATAACCATAACAGATATCAAAGTGGCTTTTTCCTTCTGGCAATAGCGAGATGACACTTCACAGCACAGTGCAACACTTCACAACATTTATTACCCTCAATTCTAAGCAACAAACCTCAGCATGACCATGACGAAAGGTAATTTTTCCAGCTACTCACCTCCTCACCAGCACTTCACAACGTGTTCATCTTCCAAACCCAGATTCTTCCTTTACTGATTTCTATACAGTTTTCAAAGCTAAAACCCCTACATTAGGGTCACAAAGCTGAGGAAACAGATGGCACCTGGGGCACAATCCATTGCCTCCTATGGCAGGAGAGCTGACCCCTTGTTGCAGGCCAGCAACAAAGGCTCTCTGCCTATATCTCCCTGTCAATGAAACTGGTGTGATACCCGCCCAAGAACTTTATAAATCTCATTCTTGGTCTCTTCTGCAAAATGGAAATGGGAACACATTTCTGCCTCGTGAAGGGTTATGAAGGCTGCAACTCTGGGGCCAGAGGCAAAAAGCCAGCACCTCGCACTGATCATTATCCTTATAAGCAGATGTAATTACACTAATTGAGGCTTGCTTGATGCTGAATTTTACTCTAGAAGTGCAAAGTTCCCAGGGTTAGTCTCTAGCAGTTAAAATTTAACGAGAGCTGAAGGAAACTCTAGAGAAGACAAGGAGAAGTGTTCTGGATGAGGGTCAGTTTTTCCTAATAGATATGATTTTTGAGGCTGGAAATGGGTGTTTCAGAAGCTGCCTCACACACTGCTCAGCTGCCTTGGCTGGGAGCTGGGCAGTGCCTGTCCAAAGGATGCAATGGGACACTCAGGCTGGTACTTTGTCATCTTCGTCCATCTCATCCACTCCAAGCCCCCATCCGAACCGGGAGGACGCATCTCTAAAACAAAACCCATTCCCATGTTTGTCTGTAGCACTTGACTCTTTCTGCCTCGTGTCCCCATGCTCCGGTCTCCTCTGAAGACCTCTCTCAGGAGGCAGGGAGAGGATCTACACATGGCGTGGGTGGGAAGGGGTGTTTCCAAAATGTTGATAGCCATGAAAAGAAATTGTCTCTCTTAAAGCTTAATGCAAATGTCTTGCCAAAAAGATAATGCTTTAAAAGGAAAAGCTTCTTTTAAAGATGCGGTTGTTGGAAGGCAAGACACTGTTGGGATAGTTTGCTGGCTGAAGGGGTTCCTCTGCTCTCCTCCCAGCTATTTTAACCCCTGGCTCCCGACAATTTTGGCTACTCAGTGGGCACATGAAAATCCTTCTGCTTTCCCAAAACTGAAGTGCACAGAGCATTTTCTAGAGAAACCCCATGGCAAAACCCGCTAGTTGCTGTGGAGGCAGAAAGGTGCTTGGGTTAATCATAAGAATAGCAAGGAATTAAGAAACCTGGGGAGATGAATACACCAGGGCTTTGTTAGAGGGATGATTTAAATGTGTGTATGTGTGTATATGTGTATATGTGTATATGTGTATATATATATATATATATATATATATATACATAATCCAGACCTACTTTGTTTCAAGTACCTCAGAAGCTGAGAGTTCGGTGCATCTGGCTGCAGCTGCCACATCACTTCTGCAGTTTAATCTCATTGAGATGCATTATACCAAATAATTACCTTAATGAAGACTCTAATGGGAGAGGAGAGGAGAATAATAGAGATTCTTTGAAGAAATGAAGCTGTGAAGTTGCTTTGTTTTTAACCTGGCACTGATTTATCTCCCTTTACTCTGGCTCTTGCCCTTACAGAGGTGTCCGTTCTGCCTCTCATTCAAAAGGAACATGTTTCAGTGATGGATTTTTGCATCTACAATACCACAGTTTCTGAGTTTGAAACAACCCAACACGTAAAACCAGATCTCAGTTCAGGCAAGTCCAGCCCTCCAAGTCCTGCTACTTCCCTGTTCCCTGCAAAACACTGACTTAAATGTCAAGTTTCCATCTACCACTTTTAAAGTTTTCCATAATGCTGGCCTAAATTCTTCTAGATTGGAAAAGTCCAAACATTAACCTAGCACTGCCAAGTCCAACACTAAACCACGTCCCTCAGTGCCGCACCTACACATCTTCTAAATACCTCCAGGGATGATGGTTCCACCATTTCCATTTCCTTGGGCAGTTGTTCCAATGCTTGACAACCCCTTTGGTGAAAAAAATATTTCTAATACCAAATCTAAACATCCCCTGGCACAGATTGAGGCTGTTTCCTCTCATCCTATCACTTTTTACTTGGGAAAACAGACCGACACCCAAACTGGGCTTTTTGGCTGCTTTCATCCTCTGCTGAGTTTCTCCAGCTATTTTATTTATACCTAATTTAAAGAGCCATTGTGATGTGATTTTATACCTAATTTAAAGGGCCATTGTGATGTGATTTATGGCTGATTTCCACCACCCCCCATGCCCAGGATGTGCATTTCATGGTCATATTGGGCTTGAATTTATTTCAGTGGGTGAAAATAACACTTTCTTAGGTGAATAAACTATTTTATAAAGTCTTATATTTATCCAGTGTACCCGGATATCTGTGCATGAAAGCTGAAAGGAAAAGCTCCCTAAAAGCTAAATTAATCAAATCGAAAGAGTTTCTTTTCTCACTGGGTACTTCTTCCAGTATGGATGTGGTTGGGTAGGTCAATGAGCTCTCCCCCACCCCAACTCCCACATATTTCCCAGCTAGCCTTCCCTAATTCTGCAGGTATCCTCAAAGTCATATGAGTTATCTCCCACTCTTCTCAGAACAGCTGACTCCAGACCTTCTAGATTAAAATTAAAAAGTGAATTTTTGAGCCCATTTCTCTGAAATTAATGCCAAATGTGACATTTCACCTTCTTTTTGGCAAATATTTTTCCCCAGACTCCAAATACTGACTCTGGGAATTTAAATGCATAACCCCATGGCAGAAGCCTGTGCCTCGCCGCTGCCACAGTTCTCAGGCATCCCCTGTATTCCCAAAAGTACCCTTAGTTTCTCTCCTTGTTTTGCTCCTCCTGGTGCTTCCTGGACAGCTTTTTGTAGAGGTGAAGCACCCGCTTCTCCTCCCAGCTCTCAAAGAAGGAGGCTGCAATTGCTCTGCACAGGCGATGTGCGTAGGTTTCCAGGAATATGGTGGCATAGAGGATGCAGAAGAGCAGCCCCATGACGAGCAGCACAGAGGGGTTGGGAGGTGTCGGGGGACTGATCCTGCAGTGGGCAGAGCTGAAGATCAGGTGATGGTGGTAGCTTCTCTCAAAGTCCTGAAGTGGTGTTTCTTGGTAAGGGATCCCTGGAATTTTTGATAGAAAGGGCACAAACCCTATTTTAGCCTGAAAAAGGAGAGTTTAAAGTTAATTGCGGTATGAACAAACCCCAATAAACTGGTTACTACAAGAACATCAGCCTGGGGTGTGTAATTACTGTTGCAGGTTGTTTAGGTGCATTAAGAGAAGGACATTGAAGTGCATATACACTTACAGGCTGAGGGAGAATAACAGCATGATGTGTACATGCTAAGTACTTGGTATGGTAAGACCCAGTCCTACCTGTCATCTTTATCTGCTGTTACAGGTATTCATTGTGTGAGATTTACAATGAAAGACACAATCCAGACAGCAGGATTAGTGGCTGCATATTTGAATATTAAAAGTCTTCTTCTAAGCCTTGATTATTCTACTGTAAATTCATCATAAGCAGCTATCTGTACTATGAAACCCTGGGGCTGGGGAGGGAGCCAGGCTGCATGGTAGAAGAGAAAATCTAACAAACTAAAGCAAAACTAGCCCAGCTAAAGGATATTAAAACAGATAGAAACTGGGCAGGTTTGTGAAAAGGATTGCACAGGGTGACAAAGCCAGTGAACAGGGCTATCTTTTTGAAGATCGGTTAGTGCAGTTTGATAAGGAGACATCCTTACAACCCAGATGTGTATTCATCTGCTTCCCCATTCCTTACACCCACTCTGCGATGGGGACAATGGTGCTTTAAGGTCACCCGTTCGTCCACCCTGCCTAGGGTGGATAAGAGATAAAGAACGTATCTGATTGTCACATGCTAGCAATGCCTTTGCAGCATGAGGCACAATTTGCTCCTCTTCTTTCTCTCAAGGGGCTGCAATATGGAGCTACTATTAGATGCGCTGGAAGGAGCAACTGAGGTTATGCATCCACTTCCTCTCCCCCAAGCCTGTTTTATTGCTCGTCCAGCTGCTTGTTGGGAAGGGAAGTAAGGATTGTGCAAATAAGGCTACAAAGACTGCAATCCCCATTGCTGCTTCCTATGATGCGATACACAGCATGGTCCCAGTACAGTGAAAGACAAGGAACCCCAGCACTTACACTGTATTTGATGCTGAGAGCAACAGGCACCGCGGAGAACTGAGCTGCCTTTCTCACTGCAGTGTCTGCCATGCTGAATGCAAAGTGGTCCATGGCCATGGCCACCAGCATCAGCATCAAAGCCACAGTAAGGAGCATGGCTTGCACAAGGCACAGCATCACTTCTTCCCGGGACAGCTTCAAGCCTGTTGGTCGAATGAGGGTTTTGGTTGAGCCCACCAGCAGATGAGCTGCTTTTCTGTCCACAGCTAAACACTCCAGCTTCTTGGTGATGTAAAAATTGTCAAAGCGGAGGTTGGTGAGATAATTTTTCAAATAGCAGGTGGACTCAAAACAGAGATAGAGCATGGAGAAACCAGCAACCACCTTGTTGCCTACTCGTACAGCATCTTTGACCAGTAATTCAACCGCCAAAAAGTCCCTCCCAATTTTCTCACCAGCAAGATGCATTTGTTGGTAAATCGAGGAGCTGTTCTTAAGCAATGAAAACTGAAAATGCCCATTCATAGGCTTATAAATATTAATGGAATGAATAGTTTCTTGGATTGCATCCCCGAACTCCCAGGTTGCTGTCTCTAGCAGAGCAGTTGAGTTTAAAAGACTCTCAGAGGAATTCTTGCAGATGCACTTAATAACTTGCAGTATGGTTTTAATATTGCTTATGATGTTGGGTGTTATGTTAACCACTACTATCATGACACAGGTTGACAAGAGAATCTTCCGGCCTTGTTTGGTACCTAAAGTAGGCATAATGATACTGAAGACACAACGTGCAGGGTGCACCAAGAAAAGGGCCAGGAGAAGGAGCAGACTGAAGGAGATGGCCATTGCAATGGAGAGATGCCAGGAGTACTCCAGGGAAGCAAACATCCAGTTGTAAAAGAGGCCTCCTATCACTGCTGTGACACAGGAACACTGCAGAAACAAGGTCCACACCTCTCTGCTGTTTGCTGGGACAGGCTTGGAGTAAACTGACCATAGGTCTGCCACAGTCCTGCACACCTTCGGGAACAGAAAGTCTTCAGAGTAGATACGGGCTCTCATGCTGTAAAACGAACAGAGGGAAGTATGGAAACACATTAATTAGGGGGCTTTCTCGAGATGATCACACATGGATCTTCATAATGTCCTTTTCCAGGCACCTCTGGTCTCACTTCGTTGCTAACCTGAGTAACTGGGACAGAGATCTTCCCTGAAAGCATGCACGACAGGTGAGTTCAAGGTATTTCTTGAAAGATCCAATACCAAGTACAATGTGACTGCTCCTCCTCTAATGCAAGCACAGGAAAGCATTGTGTTAATCTATAAAAATCATAATAAAGTCATTCAGAGAGGTCAACTCAGTGCCAGTGGCTCAGAATGGCCTCAGTTGTTACTCAGAGGATGCAGGAGAGAGAAACAGGAGACTTCTGGCTGCTGTGGAAGTAGTTCAACCAGCTCTATAATTACAAGGTGTTCAATGGATAAGAGGCAGTTGAGTGGCAGTCCCTGACCTCCATGCCTCTTAAACAGAGACCAGCCCAAAATCTGCAGGTTTAAGTGTGATCAGCTGATCAAAGAAAACAGTTTCACACTGAAGCTCCAGTGCCAGAGGAAATCTCCAAGGACACGAATTTGGCCACTGCAGAAGGGATGAAATGTCCCATAGAGCTATTTAAATGTCTAACAAAAACAAACATGCAGGAAGAAATATGATTTCTCAGGCCTCACATCTGGACTGATTCTCCAGAGACCAGAAAACCTGATGTGGAGATGGAGCCTCTCCCCAGGATTAAACCCAGCCAGGCAAACCCTAGGGACTGTCCTATAGGGGATGATTTTGACTAGGAAAGGAGGCTTTTCAGGGGAAAAGGCCATTCAACAGCTATCAAGGCAGAGGGAAGAAGAGGGATTAAAGCAGTCACTACATACCCAGTGGCAGAGAGATGCCCCACTCTTGCTTGAAAACTCTCCATTGCTCTGAGAGAAGATCCTGGATGCAGCTCCTGGCACACACAGGATGGGAAATCAAAGCAACTGGCACCAGAGACACGTGTCCGAAAAGCCAAATAATGCTTTAAGGCAGTTGAGGTCTGCAGTGTTGGCAATTCCTGAACTGAGCGGGCAAACCTGGTGTGTGAAACCCAGGGAATTACGCCGCTGCTGAGATGCACAACACTGCCTGGGCTTTACACCACTTCTGGTCCTACTGTTGTTGCAGAGAATGCTTGTTTCCATGACACGTAGCTGAGAAAAATGAGTCAGTGACATATGGGCTGGTGAAGATGGAACAAGCATCACATGGACTGTGGGGAAATCAGCTGTTTCATCCCAGCTGACTTCTCCTTGCACTGCCCACCATCGAGCAGCAAGGTTAGGACTTCTCTCAGGGAGAAGGGGAGCTTTTCTTCTTTCAGGCATCAGCCGTGGCACAAAGGGCATGGTGGGATCCAGCAAACCATGTGCTGATAGTGTTCATCTGTTTTGGCACGCTGCTGCTCCCTGCTGAATCCATGAGCTCATATGCCAGGTTCATAAGCTGCTTAAAGGCTCATCTCTCAGTCCTAGTAGAGGAATATGAAGCTTCAAACTTGAACTTTTCCCAATTCCCTGCAGCCAGCAAATCCACTGCAGAGAAAACCCTGCACAGGCAGGTTTCCCAGGCTGCTGAGAAGTTCCCAGGCCAGGATGTGCACTCCCTATGGGACCAACTCACCTGACCCCTGGGATGTGCAGGGCACAGAGTTCCAGCCACCAAACCTGCTTGCCAGGAAGTGAGGACCAGCCTGTGGTGCCTGCTACTCAGTTATGTTTCCAGAGGAAAGGAATCTGTCTTCTCTTATCAGCTGGCAAACAAGAAACATGTACAGCCATTGCCTTGCCCTCGCAGGGAGCTCGGGGTTACAGGAGCCTTCCCCAGCTACCACCACAGCTGCCCCTTTGTCAGATGCTCTTACACTAAGCCATTACCTGTGGGCAAATGTGACTGAGCTCACCCATCTACTGCTGAGCCCATTCGTTATGGGACCTGCTGTTCTGAGCCAAGCCCTCCTGCAGGCTGGGAACCAACAGGCCCCTGGGATGTTCTCATGCTCCCCTGGGCAGGAAGAGGCAAAGGGCTGGAGGTCAGCCCTGTCCTGGCTGCCTCTGGGGACAGAACACGTGGGGCTGTGTTGTCCAGCAAGCAGTGGGGGAGCAGCACCTTCTCCAGGGAATGTGGCCAGACCTAGGTCTGCAGCAGTTGTTGGATAAGCAATGGTAAGCACAAGCAGGCAGAGCAAACCTCTGCTCGCCTTCTCAGCCCCTCCTGCAGGTACCAGACAAGGTCCTTCCCACACTTGCTGCTCCACTCAACAGCTCTGCTTTTAGTTATTCTCCTTTTTCCTGTGTGGTTGGTAGAGCAAAGCTTTTCTCCTTGTGCCCAATGAGAAACCCTGACTGGCTCCAGCTGGGAAGAGGCACCAGCCAGGCGGGCACAAAAAAAAAAAAGTGCTATTTGTTTGGAGCATCCATAGCAATTGCTTGCACAGTCCATGAATTCAATGTGCAGACTGTAAAGTATCACCCCAAAATACCCACAGCTGCATCCTGCAAAGCTCATCAGATTCTCCTTCTAAGATTAAACTCCCTTCTCATGGTACTTCAGAGCTAACTGGCAGGGCATCTGATAGGCATCAGCCCCTAGGACCCCATCCAGGCTAAGCAGGTAGTTTTCTGGGGCAGAAAAAAAGAGAAAAAGTTAGCAATAGACTACAAAGAAGCCCACAACACTGTGATGACTGTTTGCTGCATGTGCTGCTAACAGGAGCTGAAGTCTGTAGGGAAATTGTTTGACCAGTAGCAACACTCAGAAGTGTTTGTATGCAAAGTCAAACCTAGGTTTTTCCTCTGGCTCAACCCAAAATTGATCTCTGGGGGCTGGACTAGAGGGGAGGGGGTGTAAATCTAGGATATCTCCTGGTTTATACCTCGAACTGATAACCTGTAATTGAGTAGAACCATCAATGCCCAAGTTTCGGCAAGACACAACGAACAAGTTTGCTTTGCCGTAAAAAGCATCAGCAGCGTGTGATTATAGAGATGCGAGATACAAGACCGATGGGTGAAGGGGGCAGGACCGCGCATCTCAGCAAAGCAACTGTGACATCTTGCGGTCACATCCTGCTAAAGTATCTCAAGGTCTGTGCTCACTTAGCTCAGAAACTGAGGAAGTGAAGGAGAAACGGGAGGCTGCCGAGCGGGTGTTGGGGATGTGAACACTGTATCCCCTGGGATGCTCTGAGGTGCCTTTTCCCACACTGTGTCACTGGGGATCTTGTGGCTCAGCTCCTCGGTGGTATAAAGGAACTTTGATTTTTTGACAAGCTCCAGTGTCTACAGAGCTTAAGCTCTAACAATTTCTAACATCCCTGATTTATACTTTTTAACACCACAGTAGGAGACAAGGAAAAGAACCACATGTCTGCAACTAGCTTGCTGTAACCATAGGAAGACAACAGAGGGTTTCATTTGTGCCGTAGCCAGGAAGCACATCCTGGCTTTGCTTTGATTAGGGATGGTGACTGAGTTTGCACCCACCAGGGCAGAGATTTCAAATCCATTTCTGCTTCGCAGACTGCGGGGCTCAGCATGGGTCTCAAGACAGCAAGAACAAGAGCCTCTTGCCAATACACCATCAAGTTCAACCTGTAGTGACAGTGTAACACCACGAGGGTGACAATGATGGGAGGGGGTGCAACACAAAGGAGCAGCTGAATCACAAGTAGAGCATGGGGTACGTGAGCTATACAGGTTAAGAAAATAAAGATGATGAAAGGCTGAAATAAGATGATCTAAGGCTGCAAACATTTTTTCATGGCAATATCATCAGCACCTGTTGATCACATTGTTCTGACAACCCAAGAAATTAAGGATGTAGGAAGGATTAGCCCATCAGTGGTGATTCTTTCCTTGCTAAGATCACACGCAAACAAACAACTTATGGTGATACAGAGCCAGATCATGTCTTATTAGGTTTCTACTATAGAAATATAGAAGAATCACAGCAATATATTTTCGGTGACTGATGAGGGATACATGTGATAAGGGAACCAAGGCTATCTAAACTGCAACAGATTAATTTCT
>JBCJKH010057787.1:0-21384 GCA_039877255.1 Loriculus beryllinus
GCCCGGTAACCACAGCGGGGCCCAGCTCCGTCCCGTGCCCGCGCTGCTCCTCGACCTGTCCGCGCTGAATGCCGCCGTCATCGGGGCCTGCGGCCTCACGGCCGCGCTCATCGCCTGCCTCCTGCTCCGCGTCTTCAGGTAGGGCCCCGCCGCGCTCCCCACCGGCAGGTGCTGGCGGCCTCGGGGGTGAGGCTGCAGGCGGTAACCCGCGGTGCGATGGGGGCCGGGTGGTGCTGAGGTGCTCGCCTGTCGGTAGTGTTGGTGAAGCCTGACTCCAGGCTCAGCGCTGTAAATGCCTTGTGAAACTCCTGGGCAGGCGGCGTGGTGCTGCTGGCATCCAAAGCTCTGTAAAACAGGGCAGCGGTTGGGTTTCAGGTGGTTTGTTCTCAGGGGTCCCAGCTCTGGAATGGGCACGAACCAAAACAGGTAGAACTCCAGCTAAACATATGGAAACACGTGGGGTTTCGTGTGGTCAGGGAGGCAGTTCGCTGGGGTAGGTGGTCCAGGGAGGGATCTCCATCCGTAGAGATAACCAAAGCCCAGATGGAGAGCCCTTTTTGAGCTTAAGAGGTCCTGCCCAGCCTCGACCATATGGTGTGCCCATGGGATAAGGCAGCTGCCACCGCTGTGGTCACTCATGCTGGGTAAAAGAAGATGAATCTTTCCTTTTCCTTTCAGTGAAGCTTAAGCAGACAGGCTTGAGGAGGTCCGGCACAGCCTAAAGGAGATGTTGGTTTAGACCATGGTCCTGATTTGACTTGGACTGTGATGTGTTACCAAACTCCCTCACGTTTCCATCAGGTAGACTGCTGATGGACACAACCTCCTATTCCCAGCTGAGGACAGAAGCCCCTGGTTGCTCTTGGAGGCAGGAGAAGTGCTGGTGAGCAGCAGGAAGCTGGGCAGAGGTGTGCATCAGCTTGGTGCTCAGATCTCCTCCATTGAGTGTGGTGTAACCAGTGCTGGCCGGTTCATTCACTGCCCTTCACGCTGCTGGATGGAGTGGGTTGGTGCTGGCACCAACCAGACGGCCCTTGAAACTCACGTGATGCCCAAATTACACGAGCAAATTCAACTCAGTCCCTTTAGAAACCCAGTGCTCCTCTCAGCTTGTTGCCAGAGCAGATGAAAGGCAAATATTAAAGCTCCGCTGGCACTGTTGGTGTCAGTTATTACTTATGGCCAGGTAGTGTGAGAGCCCCGTGACATGAGGCTGTTCCTGACTCACGCAGTCTACAAATAAAACTCAGTTGTCTGTTTCTGCCCAGCTTTACCAGGAAGATCACAAAACTCTCAGTAGTTAACAGGCATTTGGCTTCCAGGTAGGAGCAGCAGGAAAGAGCCTGGAGTGTAGCGGTGGTGATGGGGAGGAGGTGAGTGCCATGTCTCCGGTGACAGAAGTGGTTGAACAAGTGCAGTAGGCAGGTTCTCCCTTGTTCTGTCTTGGAGCAGCTCCTTTGTATTGACGTGATGGTTAATTCAGAAGCAGCTGAATGCTTTGCTTCTGCTTCTGAATTAACTCCATGTAGGAAGGGCGATGTTCACAAGGGTGGTAAAGTGTGGTCTTGAAGACAGGAATGGTAAGAACTGGTATTTTATAAAGAAATTGACATTTAACTGAGTTATTCTTATGCATTGCAGCAGCTGGCAAAGACAGGGCAAATAAACTTACCCATTAAAGTGAGGTGGTTTGGGAGGACACAGTCAAACATTAAAGAGATTTTTGGTTTAATCAATACAACTGCTTTGCAGCCCTATAAAGTTGCTGAGAATCACAGTTGTGGAGAATCACAGCAAAACTGGTAGCAGGTATATAGCTAGAATTAAGAAGACTATAAGTTCATAATGAAGAGTTTCTACTCCTGGTTCTTCTTGATCTTGGAGGGTTTATTTCCTCTGCCTCAGTTTGCTCTAGGTTATAAAGCAAGGCCTTGTGTCGAGGAGACCTGACATAAGGCTGAACATTTCTAAGCGAAAGAGAACAAACTAATTGCGTTTAAAGACCTTTCCTGTACCCATAATCAGCAAAACCAGGTCCAGGTTGAAGTAACTTTGTGACTGATGGATTAATTTTCCCATGCCCAAGTCGCTGTTACGCAACTGATCAGAGTTAATGCAGCATTAAAGATAATGTCAGAAAATCCCAACCTCTGAGGTCTCTCATATATCTTTAATAGAGCCAGCAGGGAAAGTAGAAAATGAAGCTTTTGGCTTCCGAATATGTTTCTTTATGCGACAGAGCACTTGTTTGTAAACAGTTATCCCAGTTGCAAATGAGACAAGAATACCAACAGGTACATTTGCACAGTGTCACGCTGCAGCTGACGACATCGATCGGAGGAGGTTCTGTTGCAGAGGAGATAAGGGATTTACCCTCAATAAATGTAAAGCTTTTCTCCGTCAGAATAAGAGCTTTGTTCACACTTAGTCAAAAACATTGGGATTTTTTTTTCTGAGTGTCATGGATTCCTATTAAGGAGGTTTTGCTGAAATCCAATCTTTGATTAAACTTTCACGGTGAAATTGCTGGCAGTAAATTATCCTGTTAGGTATGGGTTGTAGAGATGAAATGAACCAGTGAGTGGCCAGATAGTCTTGACGCAGGCATTGGATTTCTTTCTTAATACATTTTATTTTTTGTGTACATCTCATTTTTATATAGTTTTATGTATATATTCTTTTCCTTTGTTTGTTTGAGCAGGGATAAACGTATTTCTCCAGCTTTCCAGCTCTGTTTTTAAGACGACGCTCAGACATTCCTCTTCATTCCTTTTGGGAATATGATGCTCTGAATTCCTCTGGTGGTCGTGTGATTCAGAATGTGGTATCATCAAAAGTGGTCTGAATTTCCTTTCACTCTGTGGATTATGAAGGCCAGCCAAGACTTTGCTACTTGTCTGCATGTGGCAAGGTCTAATTTGCTATAGTGTTTTTTTGGGGGGGAGGCAAGCTCAGTTTAGGCTTGCTTTCGAAATTCTCTATACCCCTGGGCCCTGCATGCTCCCAAACCAAAGCCATTTCCACAACAGACTAGATTTCATGTTGTTCCCAGTCAAGTAGTTGGGGAGTTTGCATTGCTAAGAAAAGCAGTGTCTTGTGACAGCTTTATGAACAGCTCATGCTACTAAACTCAACTCTTTGATGTGTGTTTTGGATTTTGCCTTCCCACCCCCCCCCCCATATTCTTCCCTATTTCTATCCCACTGTTCATTCCACTGCAATATAATTCTTGGGATCAGCTCCCAGGAAATGCTATTTTTCAGCTGTCGCTATCTGCTGATAGACCATATGCCTTCTAGGGAAACGGGATAGGTTTCTTCTGCTCAGATGACCAGCTGAAAGCAACCCAAAGCTTTAGTTGCAGGCAATTATGCTGTAAGTGTTTGCTACATGTCTTGACCTGGCCTTGAACCAGCAGAACCCAGGCTGAAAAAGGCTGCTAAGTATTTTACCTATGTATTTAGGTTTTTATGGAGAAGCTACCTGCATAGTTTGTAACTCGTTGCTTCTGGTTCAATTTTGATTTCTTCCTCAAAACCCACTTCAAACTCAGTTTTCCAGTAAATGCAAAACTAGTATAAATTACAGATGGAGGAGAGAGGTTCAAGCATATGATCATAGAATACAAGACCCTTTGTTCCGTGAGCTGGGTAATTGCTCCGGGCCACGCAAAGTTAACCATAGAGAGTTTGATTTAAAATTAATGGTATTCTAACCAGCAAAACTGGTTAGAATTCAACTCCAGCAAAGACAAGACCTCTACCAGGATCATGAAAGAAAAACTCATCATTAAAATGACCTTAAAGGGAGAAGAAAAAATAAACCCCAAACCAAACAATGAACCCCAAAACATGTATTTGTGAAAGCTTTATGTAAGCTGTGTGTAGTTCAGTTAGGATCACAGAGAGTGGCAAATGGAACACTTTTCCTGAGTCTCAGAGGTCCTGTCTTTGGGCAGACTGGATTGTCTTGACATGAGCATGACAATGAATGGCAGAAAGAAAGGAGAGGGGATTGCTGTCTTATACTGTCTTTCAGCTCGTTACAGCTCTGATATGAACAGTCACAGCTGTTTCCTGTAGGATTTGCTACCTTGAAGAGTTTGGGTAAATCATAAAAGTTTCTATAGCTCTGCCCTATAAAACAAGAACACATTTCAAGCACATCTCAGACAATGTTGGTCTGACTGTGCTATTATGTTTGGAAGTACGCGTTGGCACTGGTACTGACCACCAGATGTGAATGGCTGTATTTTAATTACCTACAAACATCGCTGCTTCATTGAACCACAGCAATATCCATTTAGGTGTTCCTGAAGTTATTCCCAGCAGCAGCCTCTTATTCATCTCTGTTATTAGCAGCACAGTTAAGCAAGGGACGTTTCTGCTCTTTGTGGCTGCATATATGCCATCTTAAAGACTTGATTGTTCAAAAACCACACAGCACCTTGGTTTCCTACAGCAAAATGTGTATTACAGAAAACACAAGAGCTTAGCTTCATGGTTTAACTTTGTTGTATACAGCACCACCCAGAGAGCAGAGATACCCAGACAGATGAACAGTAATGCAATATCACTGATCTGATCATCAGCTGGTTGTAAGGCTGGAATTTTCCCAGGTTTGTATTTTTTTTTCTCTTTAAACTGCTTAGGGAGCCTATTTAGAGCAAATAAACTGGTCCCAGTTCCACTCCTGCTATAACACTGCTGCAGTTCTGGGAGGCAGATTGTAGCTGGCTTAATAAGACTTCCAAGAAGCGCTCTGCTAAGGAGGGATAGGGTTTTTTCTTTGGTTTTTGTTTGCTTTTTCTGGGGGATGGTGCCCTCCCTCTGTACCTCTTGGCAGGAAATGTTAATGGTAGATGAGAAACGCAGAGACCTCCCTCTCTGGTCAAGAATAGCATTCTCTTTGAATATCAGGGTTGTTGACTAAAATAGATTAGAGGCATAAATAGTATAATGAACTAGTGAGTTGACTCTGTTTACTCCACCACATGATGCCTCAGAAAGGAGGATGAAGTGCTGCATATGACTGTTGCTTGGTCAGAACACAAAGGCACAAAGTCAGTGTTCTGCTCCAGCCCATCTCTCCCTTTGTGCACTGTGTGGAGTGGTGGAGGGAGTACATCTGATATCTGACGGACCAGACCCTGGTGTGGTGCACAGTGCCAAAGGCATTCCAGCCCAGGGGCAGTGCCAGTATCCAAACCCACTTCATCCTCTCTCTATTAAGCACTGTGCTCACTCCACCTGCGTTCTGCTAACACCAGTGAGCTGGTTGTGATGGGACCAGCAGTGCTCTACAGTGAAAGGTTAATATCCCTGATTGCAGTTAGTTCCACCCCCATGATGATTCTGTGCAAGACCTGTAGCATTCCCTTTTAATTACAGGGAGGTGGCTGAAGTCAGACAGCAGAAGCACCATGGGGTTAAGTGGAAATAGTTCTCTGCACTGAAATACCCAGTATCACTTCTCTGTCTAAACCACCCTGGGAGTGCTTCAGCTTGTTATGCAAGGGGCATACTCTGACCACAGCTTCCAGCATGCTTCTTGCTTGCTTTAAAGCAACCCCCACACAAACATGGTTGGAAAGGGGATCCTCTCTTTGTCCATGAGGGTTAACATATCCTGGAAAGTTCATGAAACATTTGTATTCTGTATTTCCTGCCGTGTGCTGTCTGTCTGCAAACAGAAGGTGCTGCCTGTTCCCACCCACTGGATAAAGTGTTTTATCCTGATGATTACAGGGATCTTACTGAGGCTGGGAGTTTTAATGTGCAGTGGTTTCCTGAGGGGCAGGGACACTCCCAAGGCTTTCCTTCTCACGTTTATGAAGCCTAGGAGAGTCGTTCAGATGAGCAAATACGGAAAAAGGACCACTGAAAGTACAGGTTAATAACATATAATCCAGGCAATCTGGTTTAGAATTAACTGACAAAAAAGAGGCAAGGAAAGCCCCTTTTGCCTTGGCAGTGGTGAAGAGCTGATTGTAGCAGCTTAGCCAAAAAACAGCAGCAAAATGAGCTTCCTGCCTTTTCTAAAGGTGAGGGTTGGAGAGGATTAATAGATAACTGTGCAGCAACTTCTGCTCTAGGTCCTCTTTAAAATCTAACCCAAATAGACTAATTAATGGCTGGAGGCTAAAGGGTTCTAGCTTTCCATGCCTAAAAATACCTATTCTGCAGTAATTGCTTTAAACTCTCCAATATTAACTGTTGTAAGATGAACTCCTTAGAATAAGTTATGTTTGCTCATGGAGAGAATGAGGGAGGATGTCTCTTAATGAAGTAGGCTTGATAGGCAGGTAGGGTCTTAAATGAGTCCCTTAAATGGGAGCCTACAGAACCCCCCTGCAGACTCTGTCTATAAGGTAGAGTGGTGAGGCTGTGATTTGTTTGCTCTGACAGATAGGTACGGTTAGTTTTGGTCTATGTTTAGGCTTCACAGTGTGAGTAAATGTTTCTTGTGAAAGCACTGCATTACTTGTAAGATAAGACCTCCCTGCATCGCTTTGCTGCTAGGTCTTGGCTGAGAAGCAGAATGATACAGAGAAGTGTTTTCAGAAGGATTTTCAAGTGTTTGGGTTAAGAGTCCTACTGTATTGGGTATAAAATTGCTTGTTTCAACAACAGCAGTAATAGAACAAACCATCCTGTGCTCTGTGTGACACAGTGGCACAGATTACTACAAAGATTAGACGACAGGAGATGACTTTCTTCTCACTTCTGATGCAATCTCAGCCTTCAGAACAGAGGGCAAATGCAAACTGCTCCGTCCCCAGGGCTGGGACTTGTTTGTTCGGCCTTGGACTACTGCCCAAAAGCAGTGCTAGGCAGAGAGAGGCACTGAGTCTTCCACGTTGGAGCTGCTCACTGGTTTAAGTTTCCTTTTAAGCCTGGAAGGTACTGCAGTGGTGGAGATGTATTTGCAGGGCTTGAGTCCCAGTCTGTTTTTGATGCTGAGTAACACTTTAAAAGCCATCATTCTTGATACAGAGATGTCAGTGTTGAGTGCAGCACACCTTGCATGATGTGCCAGGGCAAGACTTCTTGATGGTGGAAGTGTACTCATGATGTGGTGTCTGCTCAGAGCAGGAGCTGTGATTACCAGAAGATAGGGGTTGGTTGCTTGTGCCTGCACCAGCTCCCTTCTCATGCTTGGCAGCTGCCAGTTTTGTCTTATGGAAGGTGAAGGAGAAAATTCTTTTCCCCTTGAAGGCTCCCTGTATGCATCAGCTCCTCCTTTAATGTTTAATCGCAAGACTGGATTCGTGCATGAGCGGTGTGACCCTCTTAATATGCACGAAAGGAGTAGGTAAAATGAAAAGAACCTGCACAATTAAAGCTAGAGGCAGAACATTAGTTGAAAAGCCATGCACCAAGTGTTTGCTAATTGAGAGTAAGTGCTAGAAAATAGATCTCAAACCCATGGGACGTGCTTGAGCATCTCTGTTTCAAAAGGAAAGTGAGGCTGGTATCCATAGGAGGAGAGGTGATAGATACCACTGGCTAAGAATGATAGTTGGTTATTTTCTGTAGCACCTACACAGCACAGAGCATGAAACTTCTTAGGCAAGGCTCAAGGTTGTTTCTTTGGGAGTCCTGAGCTTGACCTTATGGCAAGGAAAGAGAGCAGGCTGCTTGTATGCAAACATCACCACCCCTTTACTCCTAAATCCTGCCTAGAACACTGCCTTGTCTCAGCAGGGCTTAACCTAGGCTTTCCCATCTAAATATGCTCACTAAGCCATTGGCTGCTTCAGCTGATTAAGCCCACATCTCACTTACTGAGCATGGCAGCAGAGAGCTGCCCTGCTCCTGCCTGCCCTGGATGCCAAAGAATCCCTGGTTTGTCAGCAGCTGAAAGACTGACATTGATCTGGGTTGCAGTTGATGAGAAACTGTGCTGAGAAACACTGATGGGTACAAATGTTGGCCTTGGAAAGGCAGCAGGAAGGGACAGAGGCTCTGAAGCCGGTGTGTCTGGGGAGGCCTGATCAAACAGGGCAGTGATTTGGTGTCGGTGGGACACAGCTTCAAGAAACACCGAATAAAGACAATCCTTCCCTTCCCATCTCTCTGTTTCAGGTCTGGCAAAAGGATTAAGAAGACCAGGAAGTACGACATAATCACCACTCCAGCTGAGCGGGTAGAAATGGCTCCTCTGAATGAAGAAGATGATGAGGATGAAGACTCAACAGTGTTTGATGTGAAATACAGGTACTGCTGTGAGCCTGTTAGGTTAGGCTTGCTCACTGAGCTCTTACTAGTGAAGACAGCAATTTTTTCTCTGCTGGACCAACTTGGCAGAGATGAGGCAGTAACAATGTGCCTTTCACTTTGCCCAAGTACTATCACTTTACAGCCCCTCTGCCTGTTCTCAGCACACATTGCTCTGTGCTCTCCTGCTCTTGTAGTAACCACATCGCTACCCATAGGCTGTCTGCCCTCATCTTTCTTCTGCAGAGCAGCACAACAGGATACAAGTGCCCCAAACAGCTAATAAGGTTTAACAAACTGAACTTCTCTCTTGGGCAGCTGTTGGCAGTGGTTTCTGTATGCTCTCAGTGTCTGTGCACACAGTGGATAGAGGGCTGTGGATCAAGGGCTGCTTTCCCAGATGCTGCCATAGCTGAGAGCCTGGGAAGGAAATGATAGCCCATCTCCACCAACCTCTGGGTTTGTACTTGGGTGCTCTCATGTTGTTCTGTGACACTGAGGTTCGCAATGACTCCACTGCCCAGTGCCCTAGCCATGCTGCTCAAGTCTTGGAAGGCAGGGGTTGTGAGAAAGAAGACCTTACACCCACTGTAGGGGAGGATCAGGTTCAAGATCATCTCAGGAACCTGAATGTGCACAAGCCCATGAGACCTGATGAAATCCAACCCTATCCTGGGCTGTATCAAAGGGAGCATGAAGAAGGTGATTCTGCTCCTCTGTTCGGCTCTTGTGAAACTCCACTTGCAGCACTGTGTGCAGTTCTGGTGTCCTCAACATAAGAAGGACATGGAGCTGTTGGAGCAAGTCCAGAGGAGGCCATGAGGATGATCAAGGGCTGGAGTACAACCCCTATGAAGACAGACTGAGAAAGTTGGGGCTCTGCAACCTGGAGAAGCTCTGTGAAGACCTCATAGCAGCCTTCTGGTGTCTAAAGGGGGCCTACAACGATGCTGGAGAGGGACTCTTTGTCAGGGACTATAGTGATAGGACAAGGGGTGATGGGTTTAAACTTAAGCAAAGGAAGTTCAGATTAGGTATAAGGAAGAAGTTCTTTACTGTGAGGGTGGTGAGGCAGTGGAACAGGTTGCCCAAAGAGGTGATAAATGCTCCATCCCTGGCAGTGTTCAAGGTTGGGCAGAGTCTTGGGCGACATGGTCTAGTGTGAGGCATCCCTGCCCATGGCAGGGGGTTGGAACTAGATGATGTTGATGGCCTTTCCAACTCAACCCATCCTGTGATTCTAAATAGAGGACTGTGGTCCCTCACTGATGTTGTCAGCAGTTATCCCTTAGCAACAAACTCTCCTTAAATGTGTTTGTCTTTTTGGGATACAAGTGGTGTGACAACCCAAAACTTTGGGTGCCTATTCTGGGCCTGAGATTTATAGCAACCACGCAGCACATCAAGATGCTGCACATTGATTTATGGCGTGAAGATATCTGCATCTCTTATTTTTATTTGCATCCACAGCATTTGAGTTGCATTCTCATCCAAATAAGGCCTACTCTGAAATCTGTCTCACTTTGGCTGAAATAAGCATTCCTAATTATAAAACCACACATCTTGACAGCTCCTAATGGGAGATTTTACAGACTTGACTCATGTTGCCCATCTCCTAACTTTGGAAGGGGCAGAACAACTCATTTGCTCTAAGCACATGTGTGCCAGCATCTAGAACACACACCACTGCATGCTCTGCTGTCTGTTTTCATAATAGCTGTGTTAGTTCTCTATAAATGTCAGGCAATAATTGGAAGCCCTGGAACAATGAAGGGTGTGTGCTGTGCCTTTATGTTTAAACAATTAGTTGTTGAATTAGAAGACTCTTACCAGTCCTTCCCTGACCATTGCCATTCTCTGTAGCTGCCCTGTGTTTGCTCTGATCATTTCAGATTGTGCAGCTCTTACTTTGGGACCAAAGATTTGGGACCAGGCTTTGTTAAACACAGCGGGCAGAGATCTGTCTCGCCACAGCCTGCTTTAGCAGCCCGTGTCTTCTGCCCTTCTTCCTTGTAACAAGAGTACTTCCCCTGTGAAATGCTGGTAGCAGAATTAGAGGGGTTTCCAGACTGTGAGAAGAGAAGATTCTCAATCAGGGCAGTGCTTTAGGAGAAGATGTCCAACAGTAAAATACTAGATGAACAAAGAAGAGAGCTTGCTGGAGACAGTCTGACTTGGGTGAGTGGAGGTCATGTTATCTGACATTGTTTCCTCGGAGCACACACTGTGCAGATGCTTTCACACAAGTTATTCTGTGGATTCTTTAGCAGTACTAATGGCTCTTCACCTTGTATGATGCTCTGTTTGGAGACCGTAGGGGTTTTTGGTTCTTAGCTAACCAGTCCTCTTTTCATCTGTGGGAATTCCTCCTTTTGCCACAGCGCAACAGCTGTGCCATGTTTTCTGAAGTCCTGCTTTCACACGTGTTTGTTTAGCTCAAACAGAGCCACCTCAGTTCAGCAGGGGAGATCATCTTACAAACAACCCCTTAGTAATACCGATTCTGGGACTGCTTCTTTGAGAATACATTTGCTGTACCAAGCTCTATGTTTCCTTTGTATAGGCTTGGAGACCACATCCCCAAGTAGTTCCTATCTCCTGTCACCACTAAAGACACTTTGTAAATCTGAGTCACTGATTTTGACCACTGACATCCCCATCAAACCAGTCAGGTTCTTCATAGGTGCTTGTGTGGGAAAAGAGGGATAGAGCTGAAGAAAAGGCATCTCAGACATGCCTGTAGTAAGCCAGAGAACTCATTTCTACCAGGTCTTCTGTTGGGGTTCCTTCCCCAGTACCCTAACCCCCAAATTGGCATTCAGGAAATAGTCATCTCCTGCCATCTAAGGCTTTCTTTGTTTTTGCAGCTGGGTGCAGATTCCAAGAAGAGTGGGTAAGGAGAGGTAACTTCATTCCTCTCTGTAGTTAGTGGGAGTTAGAAATACATACAGGTAGCTTCACAAGTGGAGAGATCAGTTTGGTTTGGCTATTCAGCAAGTGCCTACAGCTTTAAAAGCACCTTTGTTAATTGCTATATCAGGAAAACTGCTCCATTATCTCAAAAAAGAAAGTAAAAAAAAAACTTGTGCAGATGTGAGCTTGCAGAGGTGTCACTAGGATAGATGCATAAGGCATGAGGTGATGCTGCTGTCTCACCTTGTTAGGCAACTAAAGCAACATGTCATGAGGTGCAGCAGTCGTGCTGGAGACAGGAGTGACGGGTGGCTCCTGACAAGTACCCCCAGGTAGAATATTCTGCCCTCTGCCTTTCAGCTCTTTGTTTTTAAATTCAAATGAAGGTGCATCTTTGCCAGCAGTGAGTATCGGTTGTGGCAGCTCCTCAGGTTTAGTCCAGCAGCCTCCTAGCAGTGAGCTCCCTTGGCTTATGGCACAGCAGGCTTCTGGCCCATCTGTGCTACCACATCGTGGCGAGGACATTTTGACCACGTGCTGCTTGGTGACTGTACCATTCCTGGGATTGCTTACAAAGACTAAACCTCATGAAGCCCTGTGCTGCAGCACAATCCAGTGGTGCAGTGCCATGGCTGACAAGATTCATTATTCTCATTTCCAAATTCCTTATTTCTTTATAACAATGCCGGTACTGAAAGTTATGCCTAGTGCTAGACTGCCCATCGTTCACTCTTGTAACGTGTGCTGCCCATCAGAAAACAGCTTTCTATAGCTGTTAAAACCAAGAATTTTCAACATCTCCCTGGCTCCTGAGTATCACGTGAAATGAGCTGGGATCTTTTGTCCTGTTCATTTTCGATTTAAAGGCTTTGAAACCATGGAGAAAAAGGTTCATTCTCCTTAAAGTGATGATTTGTGATGGTGTTTGAACAGTGCTTTCCATTAGAAAGACATCAAAAGCACTTTTAAAATACAGGCTTCTGAGAAAAGATGGGAATAAAGTGGAAGGGGAACCAGTTCTCCAAAGAGCAGTGCTGCAGGTACATGTTGGCTGTGATGGTCTGTAAGCATTATTCAATTCAAGCGACACTTCTATATACTGATGACAATCTTATGCTTTCAAATCACTTAGTGTTACCACCAGCATAGCAGTAGGGAAAAACCTGGAATGTCATGATATTGGATACCTGCTGTACCTAATAGTAAGTACATTACCCTAGTAATAACCTACTCTGAATGATACATGAGTCTTGGTTTGGGTTTGTAGCATGAGTCTTTGCTGAGGATGATGCAGGTAGGCTCTGAGCTGGTTTGTTTGAGGTCCTCTCCCGTTGTTGAAAGATCCATGCTGGCACTTGGGTCTGTATTTGCAGGAGTCTGTGAGATTCCATGCTGTATCCCCGCCATAATGCAAACAACACTAATTAAAAGGCAGTTGATATCTGGCAGCAACACGGGAGAAACGACGTTACCTCTCCAATTGTTCTCATGCAGTTAATTTTCTTCCCTTTAATGCTTTGTCCTTGTGTGTGTTAGTTTCCAGTCTTAACATGAGGCATCAAAGAGCAGCAGAGGGTATAAACTGGGCTGTTGGATGAAGGTTGTTTCTTTCTCCTTTTCCTTTCTTTAGGAGGCTTTAAGGTTTTGGGCTCTTGGTAGATCCCACCTTCCACTTCCCTTGGGCAGTGAAGCAGTGCGGAACAACCACCTTCCTCCCATAAAGCAGACTAATGAGACCACTTCAAAAACTTAACTAAAACACGTTTCTGTGGATGTAAAAGCCACCCACTGCCTGCCTCTGACAGATGCAGGAGCGTGCGTGCACTGGATTAGATACCCCCTCTGCGAGCTCATTTCAGTAGCAGGGGAAGCAGTTCTGTCAATGGCCTCTCTAATCCTGCAAGCAGAATTTTTCTGTGACAAGAGGCTGAAAGCAGAAATCAGAGTTTGTCACAGAGCAAAGATGCCAAATCACTGAGACATTAAAACCAACCTCAAAAGCTTCATGGGAACCGTTTTTTTATAGTATGGAGGATGGTTTTCAATCTGCTTTTCCTCTAGTATGGAAAGAGGCATTTAGATAAGAAGTTCAGGAATTGTTCTCAAAGTATTATATTGCTGCACAAAGAAAGCAAACCGCTCATGGGAAGGACGCGTGTTTCGGGATCACCAGTTCAAACTGTGCTGCTGAAGGCCAAAAGGTATCCCTGGTCCGTGATTCTGGACCATATGGACTGCACTGCTCATCATTTTCCAGATGTCAAATATTTTTTCATGTTTTATGATGGGATTGCACTTGCTGCACATCTTGGGAAACAAGTGAGTGGAAAGTGAAATCCCATCCTCCAAGTATACTCGTTCTCATCCCACCAATAGATCTTGATTTTAAGACTTCTTTTTCCTCTTTGTTCCTTAAGCCCTTTCTTTCAAGAAGCAAGGGAAAGTTGCACAGGTTTCATATGTGATGGAGCTAACCCATTGATTCATCAGGCAGTCAGCACTGTGCTATGTGAGAGAAGGGAGGAGCAAAGTAAAGTAGGTTACGGGCAAATGTCCCTGACAGAGCCATGTTAGCATCCATCCCCCATCACAAAGCACTCTGATTGTTTGGTGTGAGAAGAGAAACGAGATTAAAATTGCTGCAGAAAGAACCCATTTCTAAAAGGTAAATAAAATTGTTATCTTATTAAGCTTAACTCTGGCACAGTTCGTTGGGGGATTTCTTGTCAACTTCAATAGAAAACTGAAGACAAGCACTGAATAAATTCTGTGGCACCTCGCACATGAAAGGCTTTGAAAGCACTTCAGTAATCTGGGATAGCAGCAGTGTCTCCTCTCCCCGCTGACTTGCAGCTGTTGGAGGCAGCGTGCTCTGCCCTTGCCACGCTTGCTGAGCCCAGATGGGTGGATGTCACAATTGTCCCCACAGGGGACAGGGTCAGGGAACAACGTGGAATTTCTGTGCCAGAGCTGGAACTGTGCCAGTCCCCATGTCAGGCTCCTAAGTAAGTACTGGGAGTTTTTCCTGGGTGGATCGAAGCCTCCATCCTTCCTGTCAGCTAAGTGAAATTCCTCAGTTTGTTTTCCACATGGATTGTCTCTCCAGCAGCAGCAGCAGAATGCAAAAGCATTTTAGGAATGCATCTTCCAAAGTGCTTTTGAACACAGAAAGATTTATGTGTAAGGAGGGGTGGCAGGCAAAGGGAAAGAGGACAGGGACATTTATTCAGCCATCATGGGACTGAAGGGCTTTTGAGAGCTTGCAGGATGTTTGAGAGGAGAGATGCACCATGTGTGAAATCGGGATTCTGGATTCATGCCTTTTTCAAGCACTGATAGCACTGAACTGTGGAAACATCTTCATCGCAGTTGCAGGGGCTCAGCTTTTGATACACTCCAGTCTTTGGGGAGTCTCTGTAAAATGAGACTTATACTATTGGTATCTTCTCTTTGAATGCCTCCTTTCCACATACCGACTGTGTGTGCAGCTCTGACTGGAGCATGGCATTGTCTGCTTGTTATAGTAAGGTATCGACTCCCAAGGGAAGAGCTCTAATGGATTTTTTGCCGGTGAGAGCTGCAGGCCATTCTGGATGGTGCTTGGTGAATCGTGCTGGGGTTTGTAGCAGCTTAATTTTTCCTCTTCCAGCAGGCAGCGGTGCAAGTTAAATCACTGGCACAGTCAGTTGCTATAAACACAACAAATTGCCAAAGCTTTGGTGCTGCTCTTAAGGATTTCCCACGGGTCCATAGCAGGGGAAGAAAGAGATGGCCAAAAAGCAATTTCTGTTTGGGTTGGGAAGGCCAGGTTCTTTCCTTATGGGCTGTAACAGTGGTTATAGAGCACACACCACGGTCTGCTGGAGCATTCAGTCCATGATACAATGCACTGCAGTCCTACGGGAGGCCTCGTACCTCCTTCATGGGGTGTAACAAGTTCCTATTAAGCCTTTCTTGTTTTGAACCCTGAAGCAGTTAAAGCAGTAGGGTGTCAGAAGGAGAATCCATAGCAAGGAGAATAGACTGTGTGTGTTGATTAATAAAGAGCTGCATTGGTGCAAAAAAGCAGAGAGATCCAAGATGTTGTTTCATGTGCCACCCTGTGCACGCTCCCTTCTCTGGTGCACAGTGGCAGGCACAGGATCTTTTAGCACTTGGGTTTTATCTGATACAACTCTCCTTTTTTCTTCACTTGGTCTAGCTGCTTCTGGCATGGTGTTAACATCTCATCAGTGTCCAGTGTCACCACAGAAATCAGCTGCTGGAGGGAGTTGATGGCAATCATAGTGAATGATACTGCCTTTTTCTTTGTGTCCTTTTAGATTGTTTGCACATGGGTTCTCATTTCTGTCTGTGAGCTGTTTAACTGCATATTTACAGTCGTACTAATTCTTCCTGCTTTCCAGGTAAAGCAGCTCCGTGGAGTGCTGGTGCCCTGCAAGATGTCATTCTGCTGTCGAGGGACCTGCTGAAGCCATAACTGTGAAAGGGGAGGCTTTCATCTCTGCAGCATTACAACCAAACCAAGCCTCACCTCCTCGAGATGCTGTTTTTACAGCAGGCTATGGATCTTCTGACCAAAACAGCACCATTCGGTTTCCTGGTTTCCAAACTGTGTTGGAACAGAGTTCCTCTTTGCAAACTCAACTCCCTTTTGCTTTAGGAAGACTGCAGTGTCACTAAAGCCTGACACGGTGCAGTCCTCTGTACTGACTTGCAGCTCACTGTGGTCTAAAGTTTTTCAGAAGGAAAAGGACAAGGAAGATTGAACCAAGCTGCCCAAAGGACTAGTTTTCTAGAATCTTGATTCAGTACTTCAGTCACTGTTAAACTTTGGTCATTGTTAATCAATCAGATCATGTGTTGGAAAAGAAATAGAGTGTATTTTTGTGGCATTACAGAGGTGAGTTATGAATTTAAGTGGTAAAAACATGCTGAAATGCCACACTGTGTGTTCAGCGTAGGATTCTGGGGGAAGGGGGTGAGAGGTTGACTCATATAGAAGATTCTCTTGTCTTGCTACTGATTTATTCTTCTCTAAACCAACAATTGCACTAAGCTTTCATGATGCTATTCTCATTGTCCCAAGGAGCTCTGGTCAGACCAACATCAATAAGAGAGACCACAGGGAAATAGGAAGAATCAGGCATGCCCTAAACTACAACAATCTTGGATTAAAGGAGATATATTTTTGTAATTTCCTGCCCTTCCACAGGGAGTGAAAGCAATGTTTTGTACTGTCCTGTGCTGACTGTAACTTGTCTACAATTCATCTATATTACTTTTTCTAAGCAAAATAAGCCCTCATGTGGAATGATTAGCTTGCAGAAACAACACCTTTTATTTTTCATGGAAGCTTCATGTAAGTGATCTTAATCTGTATCAAACTGGAAGTTTTCCTCTACCATTTGCTTGACAAATCCCATCTAACTCAAGGATGCATTTTTAACCATCACTCTCTGCTGTGCTTCGTGCTGCAGAGGTCAGAGCTGTGGGATGACACTATGAGAATTAGATTGCTGCATCTGGCTGGATTGAGTTTAGGAGACCACAAGCATGTACACTCTCAGGCCATCGTTAGAAAGGGCAAACCTAACTGGTTTAGTTTCTTTACTTTGTGGTTTTCCTTTAAAGTAACCACAGATGCAGTTCAGACTTTATTGCACTCCTCAACACCTTTCATTTTGGGTATTTAAGTTGGCTGGAACCCTGCTTTTCTTGGGGAATGCATATTTTCCAGCTGATTTAGGATTGTCCCCGTTTGCTTGACCATCCACTAGCCTCCTGCACTTACAACCCCTCGAGGAGACTGCAGAAGCCCTGGCAAAGCACCAGCCTTGCAGTAAGCTGCCAGTTGGGTTTTGTCCCTTGGTTTCTTTTTGTAACTCTATTGGGATTTGGGGCTTGGTGAGAACACTGATATGCTTTGTCATGAGACCATGACCTACCCCAGTTCTGCGCAGCTCCCTTGGGCCCTGCAGTCAGTGAAAGGAGGTGAAGGGGAATTTTTTTCCTCCCCAGCAGCCTTATACTCTTATCAAAGCTCCTGTGACAGAGCTTGCTTTCCCTGGCCATGACTCAGCAAAGGCTTTGCAAACAGCCTGGACGGAAAAAAATCCAGCAGACTGTTGTGTTCCTATTAGTCATCAAGGCAATATAAAAATGCTGTGTTATATTAATTCATGGAATGAGTTTGAGGCATTCCATATTACTGTTACTAAGCAATACTTAACATGTCATTGTGAGGTGAAGATGGGGCCGAGCAGGTTGTGTTCTGGCTGGTAGGAATCACAGGGATGAGTAGGTTTGAAGGGTGCTGCAGGTTGAGATAAGATCTGGGGCTCTTTCCCCACTTATAAAGCAGGTTTCAGACATAGGCTGGATGATGCCAAGGGAAATAACTGTGCCTCTTCAGATCAAGTACTTTGAAGACCAGGAACTGAACTTCTTAAACTGAATCCTTTGGATGTAGAAAGGTGGCAGTGCTGAGAGGAGAGACATTAAAAGCTTCTGTTTGCATTTCCAGAGGAGGTGATGGAGTGATGTGTCTGAGCAGACACCATGGCAACATGTTCACGTCCACTCTTCTGCCAGACTCATTAAGCTGAGTGTCAGGCACTCCGGGTGAATGGTAGAGAGGGAATGAAACCTTCTCTTTGCACAAAAGAAAGGCAAGACCATGTAAGAGATAAGAAGAAAAGGTGCATAAAGGACACTTCTTTCTGAGGGCAAGTCAGTTCTTGAAATCAGGATTTTCAGTCCAACAACTTCAGGTCACTTGCTAAATTCAGCTAGCAAAGTCCATCCACTCCATTTGTTTGTGGCTAAAAAAATTCCACCTTTTCCATAACATGGCCAAATCTCAATGGTGGACAGGGACCAGGTATTTAAGATGTTGAAGATGGAGGTGCTTAACTGCTGCTGGGATGCTCTGGCTCCTCAGGGAGATCCCAAACCGTGTGCCATAAGCTAAAAAGTGCTTATAGGGAAGCAGCAGCTGCTCGGTGGAAATAAAAGGCCAACCTCACCAGTTGCTCATGAAAATAATCCAAATGCTTCGTTTGATACTCAATGGCTGTTGCAAATGTGAGGCAATGTTTACCTCTACAGAATTTGCTGTATGTGATTTAAAGTGTCTGGTTAAATATTCTATAGCTATATTTAGTTAAGATTTTAAGAGCACTTGATGTGACTCATCTAATAGTATATATATATATGAATATTTTTTTAATAGTAGGAATTTGAACTGTTTGGTTCAGGTAGTTCTAGGAGTTCATCAGAGAAGAAATAACCATTAACCACTACATGAGTGTTTTACCTTAACGTTCTGTGTATGTTACGCCACAGGTTTAATCTAGTTGTGACTACTGTGTCCTAGTATCTGCTGCTGTTTTGTGTTGCATAGTCAAACTTGCTTTGTTCAGGAGCATTCTTAAAGGCATATTTTTTGTTACAGAAAAAAGAGAAACGTTATTACTCAGATGTCTGCCTGTAGCTTGCTCACTGCTTACAAAACCTACCCACTAGCAGTAGAGTCAAACAGAGCAGGTAAGTTAGAGGCTTTCCTATTTGCACATACTGTGCCATGGAGGAGAAACCCTACATAGAACTGCAGCTTCTTTACTCCAGCCACAGCCCTGTCACCCGAGATTACATTTGAGAAGCCAAAAGTTAATGTGCCATGCCTGCCTGCAGAATTAAGCCAGAATTACACACCTTAGCTTTGTATTTGGGGTTTGGTTTTTCTGCCTTTCCCCCTGGAAGATGCGTAAATGACTACAAATACTTGTTTTTAGCACACTAACTTAGGCTAGCCTAATGCTTGTCCTGAGCCCAGAGTGACTTGTAGAAGTCTGCAAGTGCTAATGAAGCTTGAGCACACAAACACTAATGCATTTAAACCTTTTGTTTGTAACTGCTCCCTCAAGTTCACTGTATGTGGTGCAGTGTCTGCAGGGTGACAGGTTCTGGGTTTCATTAAGAGTTTTTTCTTCTGTTAGATGAGTTTCTGGTGCTGCTGGTTTTGGGGGGGCGGGGGGGGGGCGGTTATCAGGATCCTGTGTTCTGTTTTGTGCAATTGCTTGAACCTTTTTCTAAAGATGTTTTAAGAGAATTTGTCTTTGTGACCAAAGCTTCTTTTTAAGAAAAAACTGGTAGGATGGGTTTGAATGAACTTCTCATGTTTCAGTAGAAACTGCCATCATTAAACATGTTCTTGAAATCCCCCTTGTGCTTTGTTTGTTTAAGGGGGGAACGGGAGAGTGGCTGTTGCTTGTTAAAATCTGATGAATTTGGGACAGCCTTTTGTGATCCCTCATTAGAGGGCTGCAAGTCCCCATGTCCTGTGACCCTGATCCAGAGTGTGGCAAGGGGGAAAACTGCTTTAGCAGCATGGTGGAAGAGTATGTTTAATCATACAAAGCCTCCATCATTCATCAAAAAGCCAGGCCTACACCTGGATTCAAATGTCAAAATCTCTGCAACAGGGAAGATCTCAGAACCTTCAAGCACAACCACTTTTGGTACCTTGGAGCCCACGAACTGCAGACCTGTTGTCCCAGACTCTAAACTCGGTTGAATGAACCAAGCCATGTCCCACCCCTGGGGTGACCAGGCCACGCCACAGCCCTTAAGCAGACTCCCTTCCACTTCTAGCCTTGCTTGACCAAGTTACCCATCTCTGAAGTAGGTTTGCCTTTCAGGACATGGTGAGATGCTGAAGTGCTAGAGGTAAGGAACAGGGCAAGCTGAGGCTTGTCTGTTGTTGTGCATGTTTCAGCAGTACTCTGAAGACTCTTTTCCTCTTGCAGACACTCCTAGCCCCTGGAGCAGCTACAGATCCAGTGCCCCACGCACAAATCAGCTCTTCCTGCCTTGTCTCCCACGTACCACACTATTGCTCCCATCTTGATGTCTTCATCTCTTTGGTAATAGTCTTAAGAGTAGATCAGTGCTGCAGACAAAAGGCAGCTGCTGTCCAGCTGGTGCCTTTTAAATTAAATCCTACCAGTAAAGCAAAGCTCAGTCTAATGCAAAATACTCAACAAAATGCTATCAGGCCTCAGCCAAGAGCCAGATGTTGTGCAACAAAGTGGGTTTGTGTAGGAAGTTCAAGACCCCTTAACCTGAGCCCAAGCCTAACACTGAGCTGCAGGTCAGTGGGACAGGCTCATCTTAACATAAGCTGCAGAAGTGAAGATGCCACATAATGGAGAAGCAGCAGCCACAGTCTCTGGGTGTACTTAACTTCCTGATGAGTTGTCAAGTGGAAGATGAGCAAATGACCAAAAATCTGCTATAAATTATTAGCTAAGTAAGAGCTGAAAAGATGAAGCCTGATGAAGGTGATTGCAGTGGGGCTCTGGACAGAAAGGGCAGGTCTCAGTTTAATCCTTTCTGAATTTTGACATGGGGAAAGCCTGAAGCTACAACTAAGATCTCGAACAACAGATACTTGTTCTTTATATATTATATCATAAGAGGTATTATAATACCTGTTTATATGTTAAACTTACTATGTATGCTAGAATTATATAATATACAATATATAATAACATATTACATTCATCATATGAGGAATATATATAAATATATATAAGGAATATATATAACTATTTTATATATTTAATTTATTAAAGGGTTATTTCTTCAGTATCTAGAAGAGTTCTGTATAGGCCAGAGGATAATTCTACTTCTCCTCTCCCCTGTACGTGGCTGTTGCCACCTTTGTACAAGCTCTTACTCTCAAGAGTGTGTGCAAGTGCAAGATTAACTGAATGGAGCTGTCTAATTCACATTCATAACCATGAAAAGGGATGGATGCCTTTCTTGTTTCTTGGTGTCAGTGATCTTTGGGTGCCTCGATACTGATAACTGCAAAACTGCCAGCAACATTGGGCAAGTGCCATCAGAGAGGCATTAACTTAACACTGAGATGATTTGAATTATGCCTGACAATGAGCTGTGTTAAGAGAATGGAACAGGAATAGCTCTAATCACTTAAGACTAAGTAGTCTGTAACTAGGCTGCACAAACACATCACTGAAGATAGTTCATCTCCCTATCTATCAGCTGGCAATAACCAAATTCCAAGAGGCCACATACTCTTCTAGCTCTGGTTTCTAACAGACATGTACTCCCCTGAGCTCAGTCAACTAAGCTCCTGGCTGGCTTGAAGTCAAGTTCAGTAGCACAACTTTAAAGCAAATTACTCTTTGGGCATTTTAAATGCTTATTTTTTTATAAGCCTCAA